>JAFVLL020018348.1:0-31641 GCA_021397915.2 Tor tambroides | reverse complement strand
GTTGTCTTCAGCTAAATGCCCTCCCCAGGATGGCATCCTAGTAACACTGCTGGTTTAATCTCCATTAAAGATGTCTATAAAAGTTATGAATTAGACTCAGGGCGCACGATGCAATCAGATGATGGAAAATGAATGCGAGCTTGTTTTCCTCTGAGAAGCTCTCAACAGGGGAACATCAGAATGCCAGACAGGATGAGCAAAGCTTTTATTCAGCACAGCTTTGTACCATACTTGTTTCCTGTTTGAAAGACTACAGAATAGGTAAACAAGCTATGAAACTGTCTAAACCGAGATGTTTTATTGCGTTTTTCTTGATGGAAATTCAAATTGCAAATTGTGAACATCTGAGCACACAATCTCCATGTGCCATATGGCCATATCACCATAATAAAGCTGGAATATGTTGTTGACAGTTATCAACATGACTTATTTTTGGGATAAATTATGATTCTCAGAGCAGCCAGATGAGGACATGGACCCCTGCCTTCATGCTCTGGCATAGTCACAGTGTAGTTTATGGACGTCCTGGGCAAAAGGAAGAGGAGAGAACAAGGATAGGCCGCCTGAGAGAGAATCTCAGAGGATGCACTTTCATTGGCTCGTGTTGACAGGCTGGGTCAGGACAAAACTGACGCTATTGGTCAGGATGATTGAAACAATTGTTGATCCATCTTCCAGTGAGTAACACCTCAAGAGAGACACTTTAACAGGTTGAGAGACAATTTGTCAGTGTATAAAACACACACAGGCAGTTTATTTACAAGTCTGCCTTGTAAAATATTTAAATAAATCCTCAAAAAGGTCATATTTTTCCTTTAAAATCAATTTTAGGGCCATATAGGACTTTATTTTTTCTTCTTTTTTTTTGGCATTATGACATTATTATCTACTATAAAATATAATATTATGATATGATATATATAATTATTGCATAGTTACATTTGTTGCATTTTATGATAATAAAAACAAAACAAAAAAAACTATAAAAATGCTTTTATTATTTTTATAATATTACAGTGAAACAAATGTATTACACTAATAAAAAAAAATTGGAGACAAATGTGCTTAATTATCATGAAAATAATATCTCAATGGAAAAAATAGCAATTATGCAAAAAAGAGTTGATTTTTCTTCATGCAAAATTTAATTTAAATTTTTTGTTTCTTTGGATTTTGGAGTGAAATGTGAGCTGGACATGTTTTTGTGACACTCATATCATATTATATTGCTACTTGAGATATTTTGCATCGTAATGACACATTTGTTGTTTGAGCAAGCCCGGGGAAAGAGCATATTAGTATCACTGCATAAATAGCATTGGCAGATTGGGGTCAGTTATAATACATTGGCTTGCTTAGCTTGTCATGTATCTGAGATTTCCTTGAGGAAACACTTGAGGTCTGTGCGAAAACGCAGAAGCTGCTCCTGCTGTCCTTTATTTATGTTCTACAGTCCATTCAGACCACTGTGTTCCAGTTCATTTTTCGAAAAATAAAACCAGTGAACATCCCCAGAGAATATGAAAGGCTGCATCCTAATGTAGATATACTGCATATTTCTTTAGGCTGAATTTGTGCTGCTGCTCTCCCTGGAAAATAACTAAGCAATGTAATCTAATGCACTCTCAAGACAACGCAATAATACTTAAGAGATTGTGAAAATTGTATGATATTTCACTTGTATGAAAAAACTTTTTTTTTTTGGTTTATATTTTGGTTGTATGTTTTAGTATGAAATGCTTTTTCAAATAGTAAGAATTATTTTTTGCATGCTTTCTTATGATTTTGCCATCTCTTGTGAATTATGACTTCTCATAAGTCAGACTAACTTGTGGGGGGAAAAATTGGTTAGGTTTACATTTGGCTTGTATGTTTTTTGTACATTTTTTAGTGCGATTTCTTATGATTAAGATTATGACGAATTATGGCTTGTCATGAGATAAGACTAAGACTAAGACTAACTTATACCTTATAAGACTAAGACTAACTTGTGAGAAAAAAAAAAATTGTAGGTACTTATTTTCGTACTTTTATATCTTGTATGATTTATGACTTCTAATGAGACAAAGTTAGAATGTTACAAAATGAAAATCTTTGGTTAGGTTTAGTTTGTATGTTTTAGTTGTATATTTTTTTTCGTAAGATTTTGTCATCTCATAAAAATGATGATTTGTCATTAGATAAGTTACTCCAAAATTTTTTTTTTTGGTTAGATTTAAGTTTGGGTTGTCTTGATTTCTTACAATTTCACCATCTACGATTTATGAGTTCTCATAAGATTAAGTTTGACTAACTTGAGGGGAAAAATTTTTTTTTTTTTTTTGGTTAGATTTAGATTTGAGTTTTATGTTTTTTTCGTACATATTTTTAGTGCAATTTCTTACTATTTCGCCATCTCATACAAATTATGTCTTCTGATAAGACTAAGTTACAAAAAACAATTTCTTTGGTTAGGTTTAGGTTGTATGTTTTAGTCGTACATTTTTACGTATGATTTTGCCATGTCATACGAATTATGACTTTCATGTGATGAGAAGTTACAAACATTTTTTTTGTTCTATTTTTTCTGTATAATTTCTTACGATTTCACCATCTCCCACGATTTATGACTTCTCATAAGACTATAAGTTAGACTAAGTTACGAGACTGAGTTTTTTTTTTTTTTTTTTGGTTAGGTTTAGGTTTGGGTTGTATGTATTAGTCATACTTTTTTCCGTGCCATACTTTTACAAGTCCGTGTAAAGTCAGTTCTGAGAATTGTTTGTAAACGCATTATAAATGTTAGAAATGAAAACATGTTTATAAAGACTGTGAACTATGTAGTACTTAATTGTGGAGTTATACCGTTAAACAGTTTTCACCATTTTTGTGATCAGGATGTTTTGGGTGGGGCTAAATCTAGACTCGATGACGCAATAGAGCCACCGAGCACGGCCCCTCCCCCAACATTATAAGAGGTGTGTTCGACTTGAAGCAGCACTGACTGCACAGACCGATCGGTGTGTGACATCAAAGTACAGTGAGAGCTACAGTATAGAGAGCAGACGCTCCTAAAGCCTGGCTCACACTACAGCCCCGATTTCCCCCTTCCGAGAATCGGTGCAAAAATCTTGTCGAGCACCTCGATCGGTCCCGATGTTCGGTGCAGATTATCTGGTAATGTGAGGCATTCACCGATCGAACTTTGCACCTCCCGATCTGCTCACACACAAATCGGGGCCGCCCCGATCATATCAAACATGTTTGATATTTAGGATTTAAATTAGGTTGATGACGGCTATACGATTACATCAGTACTTTCAAAATAGCAAATGCGCAACCGCAAAACAGCTGCTGGAGGGCTCTGTTGGATAGTGGAGACGGAGGGAACTGCTTCTTGAAGTTTTGTTTTAACACGACTGTCTGTATAATGTGTCAAAAACGTATCACACGCGTGAGGAGAAAGAAGATCTTGAGTGAAATCGCCTCAGTTTTGAACGTACCGGGTGAGCGCAGAGCTGCTAGCAGGCTAGATGTAAACATCACTGAAATATCAGTGACGATCCGCTGCGTGAGATCACGTGAGGCGCTCCCTCTGGCATGATAATCTTAACAATATCTTGTAGTGTGTGATGCGCCACGATTTTCAAATCTTGTAGTGTGTGCATGTGTAAGATTTGAGGGAAGATAATCTGCAAAGATTCTCCTTATGTGTGTGCTGCAGCCTGATTTCATAATCGGTTAGGATTTTAAAACTCCTGTAGTGTGAGCCCGACTTTATGCTTTCGAATCGCTCTCGCAGTACTTTGATGTCAAACACTGATCGTTCTGCACAGCGCTGCTTCATGTCGAACACACATAATAACTAGAGCGCTTTAGCGCATTCGTCCGGAACCACTGTCATTACCGTTAGTTACTACAGCCTACAGTTTGCTAGCTAGCTATTTCTTCCTCATGTTAATACCTGGTTGCGATAATTTACAAAACAACTGATCTCGGTCTCCTTATTTAAATTAAGCTGCTAGAGGAAGACAGTTGAGAGAGATGGCAGCTTTCCCGCGAGTGGGCGTGGTTTCAGCACCGCCAGTGGACACGCCCCCAGCGTTTGAGAGCAGAGAATACGGCTTATTTTTTCAAGATTTTGATACCTTATTTTATTTACTTGGCGGTTTTTTTTAGCATTCAAATTTGACTGGGTGGTTAATAACACTTGTTTCTGTGGTGTGACAAACTCAGAACACACATTTAATATTGACTTTACACAGACTTTAAGATTTCACCATCTCATACACAAATTATGACTTTTCAAGCGACTTATTAAATGCTCCTTGCTTCACACAAAATCTTACCACTCACATTCTCTGCTCTGGAATGCCGCAATCACCGAAAAGCAGTCAAGCGTGAAACCTAATTCATATTCTAAGCATATTCGTCATTAGATTACACTCCAAAATGCCAAAAGATAACACCTTAACCTTAAGTTGTACAGATTCCACAATTAATTCATGTGATATGATTCAGTGTTTTCACACTGCATACATCCTGTGTTACTCCAGATGGCTGTCACAGTTGTTTTACTGCCTTAAATTAACCGGTTAGATTACACTTCAAAAATAATCACGGGGCATTTTATTCAACCATATCTACAGCGAAACGCATCTGTTACTAATGCTGAATATTCACTTTCTTCATTTGCTGTGGAACTCCAGTTCAGCCATGCAGCGGTTTTAATTGGGCCTGAAGGACTGTACCTGCATTCCTATTTTCAGTCTCTCTCTCTCTTCTCTACATTCTTCAACCTGTCTGCGGGCACTGTCGGTTCGGCGACCTGACTTGCTCCGTTACCATGGTTTCCTCCACTTGCACAGTCTCCTGTGGTCCTCTCGCTATATCTATCTGGGCACGGTTACTTGAGAAACTGCCAACTGGCAGAGGCCATAATTACATAAGCATATGACCGTCGAAAAAGTTCCACTTTGATGTAATGCTGCTGAAGGGAACTAATGGATTTAAGCCATGAATTGTGGTTGCTAATCACATTTCGTGGTCTCTCCATCTTTGGCAAGCTGAACTGCTGCTCGGTACTTCATTGTCTGGTCTACTTGAACTAAACGGCCTGTGTTAAAAAGCAACATCCCTCGATGGAACTTTCATTGTCATGCGAGATCATATTTTACAGCGGGTGTTTGAGTAGACCTTCCAAATGAAGTTCTCCTGAAGTCGCTCCCTGGTGCCAAATGCAGTCCATCAAAATCAAGCCTCCGTGTCACCAAAAAACGCTGCCATGGTGACGGGCATCCGTCCCGGAGCTGACTGGCTGCCGAACAGGCCCGTTCATGAAGAGGTCCATGCGCTGCACGCTCTCCGCCAGATTCCCAGAGCTCCAAAAATGGAACGGTTGATGTATTATTGTCATTTTGGAGGGGAAGTCGAGCCGCCTCAGCAATGGGTTTCAAAATCGAGTTAACAAGCCCATCCGAAGTGTTGTGGAGATGAGTTTATGGGTCAGCGATAGGACTTGAGATGATGCCCATGACCCGTTTATCGATTTTTCCCAGAGAAATGGCCGAAACGTGATCCTTTCTAAAACATTAAAGTAGCTCCTTGCTTTCATGCTTTCAAAAAACGATTTAAGCTCTGATATAGCCTGCTGTTGTTTACTAGTTCATCTGGCCAGATGAAAGTCATTGTGCAGTGAGCTGGCCAGCTGGGCCGAGGCCTGATACCATTTTCAGGTGTGCCTGGTCTTCTGGATCCCTTACACCCCAGCAGACAGTTGAAATGCATAATGAGGGAGGAATTATGGGTCAAAGATTTGGTCTTGGACCAAAGGAGAGATAAGCATTTGATTATGCAGAAGTGGGGAGGATGATACAATATGGATGTCATTACATTACTGGCAAGGACTTTTTATCATAATTCTTCTGCATTATGGAACATTAGTCCTGTAATTCCTGTTAAATCATTGTCGCTTTGGCCTTCCTGTCACCAGTCCAAGCACCGCTGCCATAAATCCAGCACTGTGGATCTTAATCTCTGAAAGCGTTCTTTCCGATGCACCATGCCAAGATGATGAAGCCCTTCTAGACCTGCTGTAACCATCTGCTCTTCTTGAACATTGATATGAATGAAGAGCTTCTTGAAGATCATTGTCAGCTTTTACAGTATTTGAAGTTTGTTTTAGTCTTTTGACAAAAATATCCTTTAGTCAATATATATTAAAATTTAACATAAAATTACAATTTAATGTGGAAAGCTCGTAAAATAACATTATGATTACACTATTGTAAGGTCAACATGATTTCCTTTGTATGTTTTCATATCTGTTTTCAACCCACTGACAGTTAAATTTAGAGGTGGACCTTCATGCCTGCTTTTTTTCAAAAAATTGTAAGTTTATGTGGAAATCACAATGTACTAATTCATACGAAATCGTCACCACGTAAAATAGTTAAATTTTATTGTGAGAATGGGTTTAAAATGTTGTGAATTCTTCAAGCTTTTGTTTTTCATTGTTGGTGTTTTAGCGCTATGCTACACCAAGAGCATATTCATGATGCAACACTCTGACTAGCGCATACCTCAAGTTCACCTGTGCCTTTTGCATTATTTTGTCCAGATTTAAATGTTAATATTAAGTTTTTGTCGTGTATATATCGTATTGAACTCACATTTTGGGTGAGTTTATGTGGCTTAGGTAGCCTGCTAGCAAAGCGCTTGAATTTAACGATGTTCATTCATTGTTTGGCTTCAGCTCGTGCAATTCAAGTGGGTCCCGACATTGTTGAATATGAGGGGATTATTTGAAACAATCCTGTTCGTTCTAGATTTTTCATTTTCTTCAAGAAAAAAATACATTGTTAGCACATTGTCAGTCAGTGTTGTTTTTTCTCATCATACTTTTTGTCAGTATGTTGTAATTAAAAACGTAAAAAGAATGATACACATTTTTATTGTTACAGCTGGTGATTTACGTCAATAATTTTATTGATGACAAAAGCTGAAAGGAAAGTTAGGACCAGTCGTCAAATGGTGTGTGCACACCAAAAGCGAATTTAATTATTTGCATGAGTAGATTACATACAAAGTCAATGCAAAGACGCGAACGGACACAAATTCACATCGGGCAACACGATTGCCGCGAATGCACGATATTCGCCTCAAACTAAAAATTTGAAGTTGAAAAATCTCAATTCGAGCGGGAAATTTGCTTGACACATTGTCACCCAAGCCAATCAGCGAAGAGCATACTGACACATCTGGTTTGGCAAATTAGGTTGTATTAGAAAATAGAGGAGAGCATGTGTGTTATTCACGTGAGAGTAATCTAGAGCAAGTAAAGCCTTCTACTACTGCACTGTACTGATACTATACAATTTTAGCAATATAAGATCACTACAAATCACACTGTGCAACATGGATCTAATAAACTTGGGTATGACATGTATGAAGACTGTGGCACCTAGTGACTCATAGGCTATGACGCAAGTTACTATTAAAGAATAAAACATCATTGGCATGCGTTAATGGTAAACAAAAAGAGCATGACGAAGCACAGTTTGGCAGTTGAATTTTTTTTTACGTTTGCTGAAAAAGTTTGAGGTAAGCAGTTTTAAGTTTAAGTTTAAGTAACAGCTCCAACCGTAATTAAACACACCTGAACAAGCTCATCAAAGCCTTCAGGATTACTAGAAACATCCATGCAGGTGAGTTGGAGCTGGCTGGAGCTAAACTCTGCAGGGATGTGGCCCTACTGGAACTGAGTTTGAGACCTCTGGTTTAGACGGACAATTCAGGGTTGCCAAGTCCGGAGTTTGTAAAGATGATGATACAGAAAAAGGGAATTTTTTATAAGGAAAGGTCACTGGTAGAAAACATCTGAGCTCCCGTGAACTCCATAATGTTTTTATAGCCTATACAGTGATTTTGCATGTTAAAAGTGTGTGTAACAGTGATTGTAAAAATATGTATTTTAGCTATGGAAGTGGCATGTTTTGAGTTCTGATAATTCGGCTAGGGTCAATCAGCTAGTTTTGACTGGCCATTGGGCTAGTTTTGTTACTCAGATCTGGCAATTCTGCATTGAGCCGTTATCTTACTGTGCAGTCAACGCAGGTTATACAGGTTCCCTCAAGGCAATGAGTTGTTATGATGATTTATCTTTTCTATTGTACAGTCTCTTGTATTTCTTGCACTATTTGTACTTAGCAGTTAAGGTCTGGAAATGTGTTTGGAAAGGTCAGAGTGGGTATAAGGGCAGAGATGAATAGAGGAAGTAGGTCTGAAATACGATGTGTTTATGGTGAGTGGATAAATGGAAGGCAACATGGAAAAACGTGAAGAACAGACGGCATGTTCCAGCATTCGTTTATCGCTTTAATATGTAGTTCGTCAAACATGGATAGCCTCAGGAAAGACATACCTCTTTGGATGTTAACAGAAGACACGTTAAATATGTTCTCTGTCAATTGTAAAATAACACTTCCCTGCTCGATTAATGTCAAACGCAGGCTAATCTTAGAATAAGAGTGTCACGTTTGATGCATATTTCATCTCCTCTCTAAACATATGTCAGGCAAGCCAGGCTCCTCGCTGCCAAGAACTGTGAAGTTGTTCCAGAACACTGGTGTCAGCTTCGTCCCACTGTTCTCTGGCTCTGAAATTACCTTTGGAAAGCAATGTGTCTGCTGACTCAAACACAATTTACCCTAGGTGTCATCACCGCTCACCAAATCAGCTCCCCTTTTCCTTTTCTCTACATCTACCTCACTGTTCTCTCCATTTTTGTGATACTTTTAGATTAAAAATGTACTTTTGATTTATCGCCCTCACATAGCAAAAATTTGTAAACATCTCCAAGGACCATTTTGTTTTGTTTTTCTCATTACTTCCAAACCATTTGTGACATTTCAGCAGATTTGATTGGGGTGGTCCAGCATTAATCTGGGTCGAACAGGGACACCCTGTCCTTTATGTGAACGTCGCCCCAGAGCGAGCTGTCCGCTGGTCCCTGATGACCATTCCTCCACTCCAATGCTTCAGACCGGCTTTTATGTCATTAACGAGCAGGAAGTCGAGACACTCATTAGAGAGGAATCAGCAAGGGCTTGAGCGTCACCCCTTTTAGAAGTTTTAATTGCTTTAAGAGTAACACAAGAGTTCAGCTCCTGGATCTTCAACATCATTAGATGTTGTTTTCCGCTTCCCTTTTCATGAATCATTCAAAGCAGTTGAAACTTCAGTTTGACTAACCTCTGTACTTGTTGATTGGGATTACAGTCTTGAGACTACTAGAAGAGTCTTTCTGTAATTGCGATGGCAGATGCTGTCGGTCAGTTTTAGATCAAAAAAATTACTAAAACTAAAATAAAATAAATGTTAACTGAAATACAGCTAGATTTGACATTTTATATGTATGTATAATTTACATAATTTGTTAATTATTAATTTATTATTTTACATTGTCAGTAATCTTTTCTTTTGTGTGTATACAATTCTACATTTATTTTAACAATAAAATAATTAATGTAACATGCTAGATTTGGTATATGGTATGTATGATTTATTAGCTTTATTAAAAAAAATCCGATGGAAATGTCACCGCAATTGTAGAGTGACCCTTACATCATTTTTCAATTTTTTCAAATGTTACATTAAATTGCAAGCAAGTGCTTATAGCGGTGTTCACACCAGGGCGCATATCCATCATCTGTCATTAAAAAGTGCATGCGACACTGTGTGAAAATGATTTTGTACTGAATAAATTAGCAGATGTCAGCCGTGCCGAAAAGGCTATCCACTCCCCGTCTATAACCCCTCCGTCTATCACATTATTGGGAGCCCGGAGGGGCCGTACGCTAAGTTTGGCGGTTATGAAAATAGCAGTGTACTCTCCTGTTTTCCATAGGCATTAGTTTTCTTTCATATCGTTTTCACCCACTCATTTCCTTTGTTAAATCGGTCCTCACTGAGAACATTGGGTTGTAAACCGGATTCTTGTCAGAAGCGGCTGGTCCTCTAAAACAACCCCACTGGTTTAAATGAGAGAGGTGGTTATTTAGTTGTCTCGTGGTGTGCTGAGGTAATTACAGTGGTTGAAAATGAATAAAAAGAGGGAAAATGTGACCAAAAGGATATTGAGAAGTATCCCCCATTTTGTGCCATGCTTAACACAAACATCTGTGTATCCCCTTGCAAACAGGCACAACCATTTCAACACTCCTGTATGTTAAGCAAGCTAGCGGAATGGAGGTAAACAACCTCATTAGCCGAGTTGTTATTACAGCTGATCTGCACAATTCGCGACTCACAGATTGCGCGGCTCCTCGTGGGGAAATTAGGAAGACTCTCGGGGCGGGTGCCCGGGCTGATACTGTTGTTCATTTGACTGTGCATTCATGTGTGTATTTGCTGTAAGGGTGATCAGCAACAATTAGACCTAGCCCTATGGAATAGCAATGCTGGGGGAGATGCTAACGCAAACCTGTTGTCATTTTCAGAGCCTCTGTTACAAATCGGCTTTACACTCTTAAAAATAAAGGTTCTTTATTTGCATTGATGGTTGGATTTGCATTGAAGAACTTTTAACATCCATGGAACCTTTCCATTGTAAAAGGTAAACGTAAAAGGTTCTTTAGATGTTCACACTGTGAAAAAAATGGTTCTTTTAAGAACTGTTCACTGAAAGTTTCTTTGGGGAACCAAAAATTGTTCTTCTGTGGGATTATTGAAAAAAAACAAACTTTTGTACACTCCTAAAAATAAAGGTTCTTTATTGGAATCAGTGGTTCCATCAAGAACCTTTGACATCCATGGAACCTTTCCATTCCACACAAGTTTCTTTAGATTTTTAAAACTGTTCCTCACAGTAAGAAAAAAAAAGGTTGTTTTAGGAACTGTTCACTGAAAGGTACACTCTTAAAAATAAAGTTGCTTTACATTTGTGGCTCGATGAAGAACCTTTAACATCCATGGAACCTTTTGATTCTACAAAAAGTTCTTTAGATTTTTAAAATGTTTTTCACACTAAGAAAAAAATGTTCTTTTAAGGACTGGTCACCCAAGGTTCTTTGGGGATCCCAAAATGGTTCTTCTTTGGCCTCCTTTTGGAACCTTTATTTTTAAGAGTGAGCTTTCCATTGTACAAAATGTTCTTTATAGTGGAAAATATTGTTTAGATTAGAAACTAGAAACTAGAGAAACTAGAGAAAAAGGCTTTAAGAGCTATTCATTGAAAAGTTCTTCAGGGAACCAAAAATGATTCTCATATGTAATCACTGTGAAAACCACCTTTGGTGTAGAACCTTTCCATTACATAAAAGATTCTTTAGGTTTTTTTAAACATTCTTCACACTAAGAAAAAGAACTGTTTACTGAAATTCTTTGGTGTCTCTGCAGAACCCCCCCCCCCCTTTAAAAAAAAAGACATCTTTATTTTTTAAGACCCTAGATGAGCTGATATATGTTAAGTGAGGTAAAAAAATATGTAATTTGGACTGGTGGTTGAGCCACGCTGTCCCCTGGTGGTGAGATTCACTCATTGCAGTTGGTCCACCACAAAGAAGCCTAACTGAAGACTCAGGAATCCATTGAAATTGTTTTAATGCTTGAGAGATATTACGAAAATAAGGATTCTTTGCAGGCCAAAAACAGTTTCTACATACTGGAAACATTAGAAGGTCAAGGCTTGAGACTTCTGTACTTTATCTTGTCCCTGGAACCTTTCGGAGAACTTTGGAAATATACTGTTGTCAGGACTTCCCTGAATAGGTCGATGGGAACGGAAATATCAAAAGCACTAGACTCGGCTGAACTTTACAAATATCACTGTGTCACAGTACGCCAGGAAATCTCCCCCTGCAAACTCGGCTTGATGGCTGTGGAGCTCTATTGGAGACGGTAAATGCCAGAAAGCTGGAGTACCCCATGTTGAGGGTTACGGCAATGATCAGAGCTGAGTAAACGCTTGGTGACCTGGTGACCAATGCCAAAAATATGACTGATGAAGTACAGACTTGATCTATCTATCTATCTATCTATCTATCTTACAAAACATACAGTCGACGAGTTCATTAGTTTTTGTTAGCAAACTCATTATTAGTTTTTCTGAAGCGAGAGTGAGGACTAGATAGTGACAGAAAATTGCTTTGCATTGAAATGGAAAATGCTGCATTCAGCCAGGGAACTTCATGCATACAGTTGAGAGAACTCAATAATGTATAATCATTTTCATAAATGGTTCTTTGTTCTGTTCTTCTGGTGCCTGAAGCAATAAGAGACAACAAACACAACACAACACAAGTGAACCTGTTGTCTTGGAAACATACTGGAAAAATGCCTCGGGTTGAAATACAACAATAAATCAACAAGTTACAAAAGACAGAAAGGTATCTAAAACACATTATAGTACTATACTAAACCTGTTCTATTCTACAGCACTATTATAGTATTTATTAATATAGTAAATTAGCTTTTATTTTTATATATTTTAAATTTTAATTTTAGTCATTTTATTATTATTATTATTATTAGCTTTTGTATTTTTTGTTTTTTTACACTTTTATATAGCTTTACTTTTATTTTACTTTTAGTCATTTTAGTACTTCAACTTATTTTAGTTAGTTGACAAGGATACATTTCTATTTTAAGTAATCATTTCATTTAAATTTATATTTTATCAGTACTTATAAGCAGCTTATAAGCTTTCTTATGAAAATAATATAAGCTTTCTTTATGTTGAAAATATAATAAGCAGCTGAGGATGTATATACCACAGAGAAATCTTTAAAATAAATGAGTAAATAATAATAAAAAAAGTAGCATTTTAAAATAAGATTTGATTAGTTTATTAACAATGAACAGTTTTTACAGCATTTTTTAGCATAACATATATATTTAGATTAATGTTAATTAAAATATACTGTGTTGTTCAATAATTCATAATCATTTATAATGTATCAATGTTAGGGTTGTAATTTAGTATCAACATCCTGACAGCAGTTTTGTGTACTTCCAGCAGGGGGCTCTGATGTTACGACTGTACAGTAGGTTATTGAAAGGCTCCCCGTGTTTGAGTCATGAAGTAAGGGCCTGTATTTTACAATTACATTGTGCTCCCTGTAGCCCACATTAAGCTCCCAGTAACATAAGCTCTGAGTATGGCTGAAGAGGCATTAGGCAGCGAGACACCATGCCTGGAATGGATGGCATGTCTAATACAATGTGCTCAGAATACACACGTAAATGTCAGCTGCTGTATTGCAGTCCTTGGTTTCCATGTAATCAAACCCACCCAGTTTCCATCTTGGCACTTGTTAGCATACATGCTGAAACATAAAGCATGATTTATTTATCGTCCCAACTGGTAAGCTAATACCATGCGTGTCATGAGCTCTGTGTCAATGCGATTTGTCTCTTTGTCTGTCTTTTATAGTAAAACGGAGGTGGCGAGCGTTGAGACGGAGCTCCTGAGGGACTATCGCTTTGGGCAGCAGCAGCTGATTGAAATATGGGGCCACGCTTGTGCTATTGCCATCACAAAGGTTTGTCCGACACGTGAACACGAATTACACTAGTGTGAAGTGGCAGTTAACACATTTGAATCCTGAATCTAATCCTTTATTTACTGTACACAAGCATCACTGTGATTTACACAACTCTCTGCATTTACCGCTGCCAGCATCTGTCGGCATTTGCGGAACTTCAACCAATCCTCTTAAGAGACAAGGCCCTGCTGCATTTGATGATGAAAACTGCAGGAAATCTTTGATCTTGCTGTTTCTGTAGAGGGTTTGACCGCATCTGCTGCTCTGGGGGTTTTCTCATGAAAAGGGGTTAAAGAATGATCCAGAATAGCAATCTGGCACTTTTGCTTCAAAATAGACAACAACAAAACAAGATTTTGTATCTGTCTGTTAGACATAAAGTTGTAATTGTCAGATATGAAGTCGCAATTATGAGCAACAAAATGACGTAGTGAGATTTAAAGTGATTAGGTGATATAGTTACAGTTTCTGAGATATAAATGTGCAGTTATGAAAAATACTCATACTTATGAGTAATTACATACAATTAAGTTACAAAACATTGTAATTATGAGAAATAGTTACAGTTTTGAGTAAAAAGCTGCAACTGTGAAATATAAATTCACATTGTGAGATACTGTATAAAGCCACAATCTCTGAGATATAAATTTGCAATTACGAGAAATAGTCGCATTTTTAAGAAATGTTACAATTATGAGTTACAAAAAGTCGTAATTATGACAATAGTTGCAAATCTATGAGAAAGCCTCAATTGTGAAATATTAATTCACATTGTGAGTTACTGTATTAAGCCACAATCTCTGAGATATAAATTTTTAATTACGTGAAATAATCGCAATTTTAAGAAATGTCACAATTGTGAGTTACAAAAAAGTCGTAATTATGACAAATAGTCAAAAACAATTTTCAATTATGAGAAATAGTCGCAATTATAAGAAATGGCACAATTATGAGTTACAAAAAAAACTTAATTATGACAAATAGTCAAAAACAATTTGCAATTATGAGAAATAGTCGTAATTATAAGAAATGTCACAATTATGAGTTACAAAAAGCCGTAATTATGGCAAATAGTTGCAAATCTATAAAAAAGCCTCAATTGTGAAATATTAATTCACATTGCGAGTTACTGTATAAAGCCACAATCTCTGAGATATAAATTTTTAATTACGTGAAATAATCGCAATTCTAAGAAATGTCACAATTATGAGTTACAAAAAAGTCGTAATTATGACAAATAGTCAAAAACAATTTGCAATTATGAGAAATAGTCGCAATTATAAGAAATGGCACAATTATGAGTTACAAAAAAAACTTAATTATGACAAATAGTCAAAAACAATTTGCAATTATGAGAAATAGTCGTAATTATAAGAAATGTCACAATTATGAGTTACAAAAAGCCGTAATTATGGCAAATAGTTGCAAATTCATAAAAGCCTCACCAGTGAAATATTAATTCATTATCAAGTAGTTACTGTATAAAGCCACAATCTCTGAGATATATAAATTTTTAATTACGTGAAATAATCGCAATTCTAAGAAATGTCACAATTATGAGTTACAAAAAAGTCGTAATTATGACAAATAGTCAAAAACAATTTGCAATTATGAGAAATAGTCGCAATTATAAGAAATGGCACAATTATGAGTTACAAAAAAAACTTAATTATGACAAATAGTCAAAAACAATTTGCAATTATGAGAAATAGTCGTAATTATAAGAAATGTCACAATTATGAGTTACAAAAAGCCGTAATTATGGCAAATAGTTGCAAATCTATAAAAAAGCCTCAATTGTGAAATATTAATTCACATTGCGAGTTACTGTATAAAGCCACAATCTCTGAGATATAAATTTTTAATTACGTGAAATAATCGCAATTCTAAGAAATGTCACAATTATGAGTTACAAAAAAGTCGTAATTATGACAAATAGTCAAAAACAATTTGCAATTATGAGAAATAGTCGCAATTATAAGAAATGGCACAATTATGAGTTACAAAAAGTTGGAATTATGACAAATAGTTCCAAATCTATGAAAAAGCCCCAATTGTTAAATATGAATTCACACTGTGGGATATAAAGTCACAATTTCAAAGACATCTAAATTTGCGCTTATAAGAAATGTTGTAAAAAGGTGACAATTGTGTGAAATAGTTACAGTTCTGAGGAAAAAAGTTGTAATTGCGAAAATGAAGTCACACTGTGAGATGCAGTCAGAATTTATGAGATATAAATGTGCAATTATAAGAAACGTCACAATTAAGTCGCAAAAAGCCAGAATTATGAGAAACTGTTTCAGTTCTGAGAAAAAAGGCACACTTGTGAAATATGAAGTCAATTTGTGCGATAGAAATTTTTGATAATGAGAAATTGTCACAGTTACAGGAAATGTCACAATTATGAGTCGCAGAAAGTCATACTTAAAAATATGAAGTGAAATATGAAGTCACATACAGTAGGGAGATATAAAGTTGCAATTATGGAAAAATGGGACAATTTGTAGGACACTATTATGAGATATACAGTAGCAATAAATATATATATTTTTTTATTTAGAGGAAGAAACATGCTTCCATAACAGTTACATTTGAGAGAAAGCCACAATTGCTGTATGAGAAATACAGTTTTTATTTTTATTGTTTTTATTTATTTTCAGTCTAATAGGCTTCCATACAAAAAGGTTACAAAAAAGGTGATATAGCTTTTTTTTGAGGGGTCATGTTATATCTTGCCCTTGAGCACTAAAATCAGCACCATTCGGGTTCATCCACCTCCAAAATTGCACTTTAACTTCTCCTTAAAAATCCCTTGTGACAAATCCAATGCACCATCATGGAAGGTGTTGAAAGTCTTTCGTCTGTGGCCGGCCTGCAGTCAGGCGGTCTCAGGGTCTTACGTCTCAGGGCGGCCTGAGGGTTGCGATAGAGCTAGGCCAACTCAAACCAGACTACTGCGGTCACCATTCCATCTGGATTCAGTCAGGCTGACAGGCAGCACAGGGCTCCTCTTGACCTACCTGAGAGTCGGTTAAAGCCACAAATTGTTTCCTGATTTGGCTTGTGTGAATTTTCAACCCTTGTTAAGAAGCGTTTGACAGACTGAATCTTCCGCCCCTCCAGCAGCCGCCACAGTTAGCATCAACAAAACTTCCTGTGCTGTGACCTCTGTGAGGTCGCCATAAAATGCAGCTAAAGAAAACATGCCGGCCGGTAGCTCTGAGACAAGCATTACATCAGCACACTTGTGTGTGTGTGTGTTTATAAGGGGGGACGAAATCTTGGTTGTATTTTACCACATTGTGATTTCACAACCAAACTATCCACCGCAGCGGATGCCAAGATCAACGTCATCCGTCTACATCGGGGGGATAAGTGCTTTGGTATTAAGCTACGTCAAGGCTGATGTCTGTGATCATTCCCTGCTTTAGATATCAGGAAGTTATTTTTATCACCATGGCTCATGAAACGTTCTTTGTGTTTTGAGTGAAAAACGCAGACTGATGTTACCTCTCGTACAACACTGTCTGTGATCTCTCTGTATTTTCCCATGACTACATGATAAAACAGAATAAATAAAAAAAGAATAAAATTATGAACACAATTATTTTAAATTCTAAAAATGATAGATGTTTTCTTTCAAGTGTAGATTAGGGTTTGGGTTAAACCATGTCCTAATCAAGTATGACTTTGACAAGCATACAAAAAGGTTTGAATTTTTTATTTAGTTTTTTATTTTAGATTTCACTCTATCATTGTTCATTTTATTTAAGTTTTTTACCAAAGTTAATGTTTTGTTAATAACTGGTAACATTTAAAAATAATAACTTAAATTAAAAAATAAAAATGTAAAAATAAAAAAAACATGATTGACTATAAAGATTTTTTTTCCAATTGAAAATTTCTCTGCGTTAAAGTTTTATAGTTCTGCATTTTTAATTTACTTTTGATTTCCATTTTATTTTTAATTGGCCTGTTTATTTGTCAGTATTTGTTTGTTTTCCCTCAGTTGTTGTTTTAGTTTAGTTTAAGATTTTTTTTTTAATTGTATGTAGTTAAGGCTGCCAAAGTTAATAACTGGTACCATTCGTTCGTTCGTTTGTTCATTCATTCGTTTATTTATTCAGTTGTGTAGGTTTTATTTTAATTCATTTTATTTTATTACATGTTTTCATTTAGTTTTCTTTAGCAATGATAACACTGTGCCATTCTGAGGAGCCTGTCCACGCTCGACATCACATATGCAACAGTTTCTCAGTAAGTAAATGTAGACAGACAAATTACACTGTATCTGGTTTGGACACGTTGTGTGTTGGTAAGTATAATTCAGTGTATCCTTGGTTTGTCCTCTTATAATTATATGACATTTCTTTGTACTTTTAATCTGCTGTCTTAAATTCACATTCTGCATGCTGTTTGCAAATTCCTCCATTAATCTGAATTTAAAAGGCATTCTCAATTTAATTCTAAATTAAACACAGCTCTGGTGTTAATGTTTGTCAGGTTGAGGGTAAAAAAGTGCTAGAGCAATTAGTCAGGACCCTCTCTAGAGAGCTCATTTGCTGGAAGCATGGAAGCGAAATCTAGGGTTTCAGTGGCTCCGAACAGGAGCAGATCAGAGTGGCGATCTCCAGAGTCCTGGCAGGAGTTGACACAACAGAGGATTCCAGCACAGCTGCAGCAGACCTGTAAAAGAAATGAACAATGCATCCACTGGCTACGGCTCCCAGGAACACTCTATTCCATGTCATTTTCCAGAGAAGAAGAAACGGACAGAACACAGACAAAGAGAATGGATATTATTTCAAACAGCTTCATGTGAAGTGATTGTCCGTATCACAAGGTTGAACTTTCAGGAATATTCTGGACATAAATCGGTTTACCGTGTACATGATTTTGAGCACAAGCAAGGGCCCAACTAGCAACTGGTATTTATCAAAATACTGCTAAATAACACCATAAGCGAAGTCATTATGAAGTCATTTGTTTTAATTTCAGGTTCATTTTAGATTGTGCTACCTGTTTTTATGGCTCATACTGGGAATTTCTTGGCAGTGAATATTGTAGTGCACTTGATTTTGACAATGTGAGAGCCCTAGAAAAGATTTCCTGGGCAGTGTACTATATAGGGAGCGTATTGAGACGCCTTACGTTTCTGTGTAGCTACAACCATGTCTATGCTGCTAGCAAAGCAGTGCAACTATTAGCAGTGTTGCGAAAGCAACTTTGAAAGTTAAATGGCCGAGAAATGTATTTGACAGAAAATTGTTACTATATTTTGTGTAAAAAAAATACACAAGGAATTCAGTGCAGGGTTGTGCAAATCAGATGGAAGATTTTTAAAAGTTAGCATGAAATCTTAATTGAGCCTATTTACTTTCTTAATACACTTGCCTGGTATTACTGTGTATGATTTATTGCACATTATTCAAAAGGAACAAAAGAGACATAATTTTCTGTATATTTATCCGTTCAAACTCTTGAAGACCCACGGACCGTTGGCAGAACGTCTGATGCCTATGACACACAAAACTGACCCTTCACAAAGAGTTTTAATTGACAGGCAAACTGACCAATCATAATGCCAAAGCCACCATCTTATCTGACAAACAAATCAGACAGGAGAGTAGATTGACTTCAGTGGACTTAAACTTGAAAAATGTTGTATATTGACGTCTTTCCATGGTTGAAATAAAATACGTTCTTATGTTCATTCATGTTTATTTTGTGCTTTATATGAAAAGACGATCGGTTTATGTGCCGCTTGAACTGAGGCGCTACAGCGATATGTCACAGCACATTAAAGAGCCACAAAACGGTATTTATTGTTTGAATTTCTTAAAAAATGACAAAATTTGAAAGCTGAGACCTTGTTTCATACTAGAAGTAATCTGTTCTGTCTTGTCTGTCAGCACGTTGTCAGTTTCCTCTTTGCTCCGCGATGTATTTTTTATTGCGTGAGAACATGATGTGTAGTGTGAGAGAGGCATGGCTTGTCGGACACAGCAAGCCATGCTGTGCGAAGGGTCAATTGGAAACGCTTCAAGAGTTTCAAAGTTGTAATCAGATTGGTTGAATTATGAAGGATTTCCGGGAGACGTGTGTGTCGCGTTCATCAACGTCCCGCCTGGAAAAAAAGATGCCGTGATGCCAAACCCCCTCATGGAAGAAGAAAGCTGTCATGTTTACAACTGTGACGATAAGCACTTATCAGGATCAACTAAATGCTGGATTTCCAAAAGTATGTCAAATATGTAAATTTCGCAGTACAGACTCTTTAAAATATGTCCAAGAGTTTTACACATTTTATTTACTGTGATTGTGGGGACATTTCCACACCCCTAAACATGATGCGGCACAAAACAAAACATGATTGGCTGCTTTACCTGTCAGTCATATAGCCTCTTGGGTGGGCCTTGGCCATTAATAGCGGCCAAGGTTCCCAGACCTTTTGCCGTCATTCTGAAGGTCTGGCTACGCGAGACTAATCAAAATGTAACAGCTTGCTCCGCCCTGAAACAAGTCTTCTGTCTGATGACGTCATCAAGCCCTCTTAGTTTCTAGCCCCTCCCCTCCAGTCACATAGAAACCACTTTTCAAAATCCAATTTTAACAGTTTTGAAAAACAGCTTTTCTACAGTCACGCCTCAGAAAATGTAGTTAACAGCTTTGCTACCTTTAGTTAGTTACTCCAAAACAGTGCCCATTATAATCAACTTCTTGACAAGCTCACTTTTGGCCAATAGGAAAATTTCCTACTCGGATTCCCCTTAAAATGACAACAGATGGAGACAGACGTTCATTTTCCACATTCAGACACGCATTCAACTCTTGTTCACCCAGTGCTGTGACTAAGACAACCAGCGATGATAATGTAATCTAAACTTCATCAGCTTGCTAATGGAACATCCATGTCAGCTGATAATTTCTCTCTAAAGTGCCATTAGCTTCATTAGTGTCTGGCTTCCTCTCTTTCTCGGAAGTCTGCAATTACGCCCACGCTTGTGCTGCGGTCCATATTTCAGTGGCGGTTAATTGGAGATGAATATAACATGCACATTATCTTAACTGTTGTTTTTACTTCATTAGTCTGTTCATAACGTCATCTTTTTGGCAAGACACTCATCAGGTGAATGAGTAACAAATATGCTTCCAACTTGACTGCAAAGACTTTAAAATGTAAAATGCTTCAGTCTTCTATTCCAACAGATGACTATAAGTAAGACATTTGAAGTTTGATTTCCCTAAAGAGAGTAAACACTTGCTCTGTGGTTCTATCAAAACATTGTTGTTTGTTTATATTTCACAACCAACCAGGCATAGCAACAGCTCAACCAATGGCATTTGTTTGGGGCGTGGCCATCTGTTTGGCTGACCAATAGCAGATGGAAACCTATTTGAAAACAATTCAGTTCTGTTTAGTAACAGAAATTACATGCCTCACCTTTAAAGACTTAGTTTTGTGAGTGTGTACACGTTTTGGAAAATCTGAACAGCGCTGGTCCAGTTTAGAAACCTGTCAGAAAGTGTGTTATTTTAAGGCTGCATCCTGTGGCAATGTCTCCACAGCTCTTGACTATTGCTGCAACTGTTGCTGGGTTATTGTGAACATTACCTCTCCAAATGCAGATAGGACCGAAATGAGATGTCTCCCTCATTGTTTAACTCTCTCTCTCTCCCTCTGTTTCTTTCCAGGCTTTTCCTTTGAGCTCCCTGAGTAAAAAGCAGCCCACCCTGCTGGTTGTTTGTGGTCCTGAGCAGAACGGCTCTATTGGTCTGGTGTGTGCCCGCCATCTGCGCATGTTTGTAAGTGTAGAGCACTGTGCCGAAGGGCATGGAGAAAGAATGGATACCGACGTACTGTTGTTTAAAGTCAACATGAAATCATAATTAAGCCTATTTACTTTCTTAATGCACTTTCCTGTTATTATTGAGTATGATTCTTTGCACTTTCAGGGCTCAATGTTAAGGATTTTTCTTATACTTGCACAGTCTGGCCAGTGGTATAAATTTTTACTTTACTTTGTAATTGTTCATCAAAATATAAGAGCTTGCTTGGCGTCTGAAACGAGTTTTTATTCTGATGACATCATCAGGTCCTCTTAGCTTTCAGCCCCTCCCCTCCTGTCATATAGAAACCACTTTTCAAAATCTAATTTGATAGATAAAGTTAAGCCCTGCCCTTAATGCTTGTCATTGAATATTCTGTTTCAGCCAGAAATATGGCACATTACAAAAGTAAAATGGGTGCGTGAATGGTTTAAGTTTATCTTGAAAGAAACATCGCTTCTCATTTGTATGGAAGACTATTTCCACCACGGAATAAAATCATGCAAGTCTGAATTGTGAGATAAAAAGTCACAATTACCTTTTTATTTTTTTTTATTAAAAACAAACACAGAATTGTGAGATATAAACTCATAATTCTGACTTTTTCTCAATTCCAAGTTTACATCTCAAAATTCTGAAATTATATCTCGCAAATTTTTTCTCTGAATTCTGAGCTTTTTTTCCTTGCAATTGCAGGTTTATATCTCATAATGCAGACTTATCTTCTCAGAATTGTGAGTTTATATCTTGCAGTTCTGTTTACATCTCATAATTTTGAGTTTATATATCCAAAAATGTCCAAATTGCTACATAAAAAGTCACAATTACCTTAATTTTTTTATTCTGTGGGGGAAAGGGCTATTTGTTTATCGGCTAAGGGACAGAATGTTAGATGTTATATACAACTGTGCATAGCGGATAGCGAATATACTCCAACACATCATTTGGCATTCAAATTCAGCTTACAAACATTTCCATTTACTGATTTTATTGGAAAAAAACAATAAGGAAAAAAATGATCCATCATGCTCCTCTGTAATGCTAGATTTATGGAGCATCAGTATTCGTCTAATAAACATACACTCTGTTAAAGTTATCCTTCTTTTTGTTCTGATGGAGTGAAGTTTGGCCAGTCCAGATTTGGCTAGTTTACAATATGAGATTCTTGGAAGGAATAAAAAAACTCTGAGGGAAAAAAACGAACAATAGAGGGTCATCACATGATGGCAGCTGTTTTATACATTCCCGCTGTACATCTGCATGGATTCTTGTGTCCGTACCAACGTTATGTAAGAAATACATTAAGTTTAAGTGCAGGATTGTAATGAACTTACCCGGTAACTTATCCAGACTGTATGGACTTTATTCTGTATCCCAAGCAAATGAGGTGTACTAAACCATAAATTTTAGTCCACATTAATCACTTCTAATGTTCTTCTGAAATTAAATTATGAGATAATTATGTTGTGTGATTTATGAACTCAAAAATCCCCCTGCATATCCACAGGGGGACAAAATATTGCTTTAAAAAACAGAAAGCTTTTATGGACACTAAGCATGAACTGTCTGGTTTATGTATGACAATCATGTAACACATTTTCATGTCTGTTTTTCACAACTAAAGGACATATTTAAAAAATGCATATAAATATACACACAATAAATTTTAAATAGTTTGTTTCATTCTTTGTTTAGATGATCATAGTTTTCAACAATATTTTCAGAGTTTTTTCTTATAAAGGTTTTTCATAGTTTAAGACTGAAAAAAATGGAGACATGAAAATGGAGACATGGTAAAAATTGGTAATTTGTTAATAATAATCTACCTCATCTCTCTTTAATGTAGGAATATGAGCCCACCATTTTCTATCCCAAGCGTTCTCCTCAGAGTTTGCACCAGGACTTCACCGTTCAGTGTGAGAAAATGGACATCCCTTTCCTTTCCTATCTTCCGACGGAGGTAGGTGTCAATCTTGAATAACGAAGCTCAGCCCACGAGCAGAGAGATGTCAATGTGATGTTCACTCTTCTGGACATCTGTCAATCCTAATCGAGTCCCGTCTGACCCTACGACCAGGTCCAGCTGTTAAATGATGCCTACAATTTGGTGATCGACGCCATCCTGGGACCAGAAACTGACTACAAGGAGGTTAAAGAGCCCTATGCTGGGATGCTGGTGACTCTCAAACAGGTCAAAATACCCATCGTTAGTGTGGACGTGCCCTCAGGTATTTGCTTTTAAACACACAACTTGATGTTTTAGAGAAATTCTGCCTATGGCATCTTGAGTGTGCAGTGTCACAACAAAAAAAAGATGGTACATTGAGTAAATACAGAAGCTACTTGCTAAGAAAAGAAAAACATGTTTCGTGAAAAAGGTCTCAATCTATTTAGAGGAAGGTTTTGATTATTTTTGTCAGGTTCAGCTTTTCAAGACATAAAAATGCTCATTAGCATTTATCAGCACACTCAAGAAAACTGCTAACACATCAACCGAAACAAATCTTAAGTGCCTGTTTTTACACACTGAACATCATTTGTGTAATTCTTGACAGCTAAGTTACTTTGGTTTTAACATTAGCTAGTAGCTACTAGCTACTTAATTACGTAGAATACATTAAACGTAATACTAGATAAACTTTAAAAAATAAAAGATTGTTGAAACATTTTTGTAAGTATGCAAAATAATCGTCATATTATTGAGAAATGGATTATTAACACAATCAAGGCTAATAGCTACTACACTGTAAAAAAAAAAATTGTTCCAAAAAGCTGTTTCAACTTAAAATAATTGGTTACCCCGCTGACTTAAAATTTGTAGTCTAGTCAACTTGAAATTTTAAGTTACTCAGTGTTAATTTAAGGGACAACTGGAATATTTTAGTTGAATAAACTAAACATTTTAAGTCAGCGGGGTAACAAATTATTTTAAGTTG
This sequence comes from Tor tambroides, assembly GCA_021397915.2. NCBI lineage: Eukaryota > Metazoa > Chordata > Actinopteri > Cypriniformes > Cyprinidae > Tor > Tor tambroides. The sequence goes on along the minus strand of JAFVLL020018348.1, from coordinate 7,349 downwards.
AAACAACTATTTTTTTTTTTACAGTGTAGCTACCCTTGTTAATAGCTACTTAATTACGTAGAATAAGTCGAACTGAATGCTATATAAACTTTAAAAAACAAAAGATTGTTTTGCATTGTTTTTATGCAAAATAGTTATCATAATATTGAGAAATGGATTACTAACACATTCAAGGCTAATAGCTACTAGCTACTTAATTACGCGGACTAAGTTAAACAATGCTAAATAAACTTGAAAAAAACAAAAGATTGTTAAAAAATTTTATGCAAAACACTTGTCATATTATTGAGAAATGGATAACACGTTCAAGGCTAATAGCTACTAGCTAGCCTTGTTGATAACTACTTGCTACTTAATTACGTAGAATAAGTCAAACTGAATCCTAGATAAACTTTAAAAAACAAAAGATTGTTAATACATTTTTTATGCAAAATAGTGGTCATATTATTGAGAAATAGATTACTAACAGGTTCAAGGCTAATAGCTACTAGCTACTTAATTACACAGAATAAGTCAAACTAAATACTGGATACTCTTGAAAAAAAAAAAAGATTGTTGCTAAATTTTGTAACTATGCAAAGTAGTTGCCATTATTGAGAAATGGTTTACTAATACGTTCAAGGCTGATAGCTACTAACCACCCTTGCTACTAGCTACTTAATTACATAGAATAAGTCAAACTGAATGCTAGATAAACTTTAAAAAACAAATATTGTTGATATATTTTTGTAAGTATGCAATAATCATCATATTTTTGAGAAATAGATTACTAACACAATCAAGGCTACTAGCTACTAGCTACCCTTGCTAATAGCTACTTAATTACATTGAATAAGTCAAACTAAATACTAGTTAAACTTTCTTCATACATTTTTGTAAGTTTGCGAAATGGGTTACTAACACCTCCAAGGAGGTTTGAGTGATGAAATCAGATTTTTGCTGCCAGTGTTTCTGATAAATGAGTTGACCGGAGACCTTAATGTGCAAATGTGTTGAACTGGACCTGAAGTGCTTGCAAAACAGACAAATGATCAAACTAAAGAAAACTCACAGTTATTATGTCATCGGGAGACTGTATTTGAAAATTGCATCTGATTGCTGACACACTGCAATTTTTGTGCTCTCTTTCCACATGACAATAGTGTGATGAAAGATCCCTATAAGCCAGTTTTCCATGTCTTATCTGGAAGAATATAGAAATATTGCTATATTTCAGTTAATAACCAGTGGCTTGTGATGGTGAGAAAGGATTCACTCTTTCTATCTCTCTTTCCTGAAGGTTGGGATGTTGACGAGCCTGCCAAAGATGGGATAAATCCAGAAGTTCTCATTTCTCTGACAGCTCCCAAAAAGTGTGCAACGGGTTTTTCGGGAAAGCATTTTCTGGCAGGACGATTCCTGCCCTATGACATTCAGAAAAAATATGAACTTAATCTGCCAGAATTCCCCGGCACAGAATGTGTTATAGAACTGTAGCCATTTATACAGACCTGTATTTTGAATAACAAGGATGTTTTTCCCCTTTTGTATTTTATAGATTGTTCTGTGGCATTCAGTTACTGACAAATATGACTAGATGCTTTGGATAGTTAAGGTGAGTTTTCTGTGGAAGCTTGTTTCTGTTACGGAATGGAAAAACACAAAAGGTAATTGCTAATGAATTTCACAATTCTGAATTTTTTCTTTAAATTCTAGTTATATATCTCACAATCTGGCTGTAGAAACTCGCAATTCTGAGAAAAAAAAAAGATTTACATCAAAAGTTTACATCATGCAATTATGAGGGTTCTACGGAATTAAAAAGTACGAAATTATAATTTGAAATTACAATCTCACGATTCCGAGCTATAAACTCACAATTCTGTTGTTATATCTCACAATTCTCACTTTTTTCTCAGAATTCCAAGAAAAAAGTCTGAATTGTGAGATAATTGCCTTTTTTATTTTTATTTTTTATCTTATGGTGGAAACAGGCTTTCAGTCCTAAGAGATGCGTTTAGAATTATTTATTAAATTTTGCACATTTTTGACATTTACAGTATGTCTAACTATTGAGTTCTCAAAATCGCCAATATACAGTTTCGTTTAATACATAAGTCTTTTTAATGTTAGATATATTCAAAGTGCATTACCCTGATAGTGCCTCCAGTCTAATGTGCACGACACCTACAAACCCAATGCATTTCTGCTGGAATTTTGCTCCAATTACAAATTTATTCACCTGTACTTTTTTGGAAAGGTTGTATAGTATAATAATAATCCCAGGATGACAAACATGTGTAAATCATTTTGTTTTTACTATACATTGCTCAATGTACATGTGATTTCTTAGTTCTTATAGGCTGAATGAATAAATTATCTATGTAAAAACCGAGTTTATTCATTTAGATGTCAAAGTCGGGTGTTTAAAGAAACGTTGGATGTTGAAAACCCACGGATGTTATTATTTAGCCAAACCTTGGAAAATGTGCTCCGTTAGCCAATATTTGGGAACAAGAGGTAGCTACGATATTCTTTAGACCATACAGTATATTATTTCTTCCCTGAGATTTATTCAAAAGTCAGGAAAAGGCGTGGGTGATATAAAGGAATGTTTCTGTCTAAAGCAACAACAGTTACAGTATGTGGACAGGAATACCGAAGCAGCGTAATGATTCATCGCTAATGCATTATAGGCCATTTCAGGACATTGTGCACACTCGGATATATTCATCAAAAGGTGGACATGAACCCATCCGGAGATCATATTTCTTAGTCTGCCAATAAACATTTTACATTTCTGTCCACCCCACTGAAGGCCAAAAAGTATGTTTATTGTCTTTAAACACGCATAGAGAGCTCCACAAAGGTAACCGGCAAAAGAAGCCATATGCACTCAATATGGTGACAAAGGAAAATATGAAAATCTGTTTAGACTGCGAAGGAATTGGGGGAAATATTTTGGTCTGTGCTTTTCTTTTCAAATTTGGCTGTTTATTCTGTTTTGATAGCACAATTCCCTGTAATCTACGATCTTTCTGACTTCTGATCCTGATTGTTTGTCAGACCCATTTAGTGAAATATTTGCTGTGCTTGTCAAAGCTTTCAAAACAGCTGTGTAAAAATGACTTTAAATGTTGGACAACACCATGGATTGGCAAGTGAACGCATCTTCCTGTCATGGATGTGCTGGTCATGCATGATCCTAGACACAGGATCAGGACTGTACATGTAGCATGCATGGGAATATTTACAAATGGTTAAACACAATTACCTTTGCTCATGAACCATGAGTTGACTTCAAAGTTTGGACTTTAACAATAAGCTTTTAGTGTGGCACTCTGGTTTAAAAGCCATATTTCACTACTACTTCAAACACAGTTGAAAATGACATTAAAATGGGATGCACAATATTTATATAATATCTGCAATTCTGAAGACTTTTTTTTTGAAGTTATTATCAGTAAATATGGGATGTTTCATTATGCATGTTCATTTCATTCCTTTTTTACATTTAGATTATCATTTCTGTCATATGACACCCAAAAATAAAAATTTACTCATGCTCAGGTCATCCAAAATGTAGTTTTTTCTTTATTGGAAAAGTTTTGGAGAAATTTAGCTAGACCAACATATTTGTTTGTAACTATTTTAGACTTTTTCACTTGTAAGCGGTGTTTGATCTGTGCATATTTCTCTCGTGATTCAAAAGAGATGACATTTTCATTGGAGAAAGCAATATTATAGATAGAGGAATTTATTTATTATAAGCATACAGCTTTTCATTTCAAAAGACGTTAATTGATGGACTTGAGTGGTGTGGATTATTGCGATGTTTTTATCAGCTGTTTGGACTCTCATTTTGACGGCACCCATTCACTGCAGAGGATCCATTGGTGAGCAAGTGATGTAATGCTTCATTTCTCCAAATCTGTTCTGATGAAATAAACTCATCTATATCTTGGATGGCCTGAGGGTGAGTACATTTGCTGCAAATTTTCATTTTTGGATGAACTGCCCCTTTAAAGAAAAAAATGACACACTTCACCTTTAAGCAATGTGAAATAGTTATTGTGGATCAGTATCTGTGACAGTTAGAAATTTTAAACCTTTTGGCTGTTTACAACTCGCTTTGTATGCAACAGGTGCGTCACATTACAGTCATTTTACTGTCTTTTGAGTCACTGAATGTTGAAGGAACATTCCTGCAATGCTCGACATAGTTGCATGTGAGTGAAATAATAAAAATCCATTGTGAAATAAGCAGATTTTAAAAAATGTTATTCATCTGCTGTCATCACACTAACATCTTAATTTGTGGCTGAAATGAAGTAAATGGCCAGAACATAATAAAACACACAATGTCCTGCCCAAACACCCAGATCCCTGGCAATCCAGAATATCTTGATTAAAAACACAAACATAACATTTTTCTGATGCAACATTCACCTTTCTTCTACATCTGTGTGTTCTTTTTTGTCTGTTGGAATGATATAAGAACACAGATGTTACCGCAATAGCCAATGGCGAGCAGGAGGGGGCTGGTCTGGACCACTCTCCACACCATCCTGTCTTTTAAAACTCTGGGAAGTTCATGAAACTATCAGACTTGATTTTGAAGGACGGGGGAAACAAATTAATTGGTCAAGCCACTCAAGAACTTGACAAACTTTTTTGGTGCGTGTCTTTAATTTATTTTTTGTTACCAACAGCTGCCCATCAGTGGCTGTGGCACTATGTGGGACTTCACAGTCGTGACGTTGGTGCTGTCTACCGTCTTTGTTGTGTCTCTGGCACAAGGTAATGTAATTGAAATAATCTCATAAATGTCTTAATTAGAACATGTAAGGATGTTATTCATTATGTAACAGATTTGATACAACTGTCAGCACGTAAGACTTTGGGAGAAAAAAAACAGTGAGAGCTTGTTTGTTTGTGAGAGCTTTATCAACTTACATGGCTGGAGTGATGTTTAGTAAATCACACAGTTTTTGCTTACAGAACTGCTTCTGTTTGCCTCACTGCTATTAATTGACACTTTGAAAGGACGGTTTTTACTAATTATGTAAATTCAAAAAGATGAAGGTGAAGAATGTGAATTTTAACTAACATCTGCACAAGCTGTTATTTATTGCAGTAAACAACAGCAGTACTAGTGGTTGGACATGAAAACAGAAGTGGAAATGGCACCTTATCATAGTCATTTATGAAATTTTCTTTCAAAAGTATTATTCAAAATAGTGAGTGTGCCACAAAGCACCATTAGGCTATTTTAAACTTAACGAAATTTATTTCTGATTCTTCCCAAAAGTCGTAGTATTGGAAAAGTAAAGTAGCCTATGACTATAGAGGAATTCATTATTTGAATGACCGATTGTCGTGAATACTGGGAAACTGCCCACCAACCCAGACTGAAATTTGGAGCAGCACCGTTTCATCCACCTCTATTCCATTCACTGTCACTCCATCTCGTCTCCGGTCCACCTCAACCTCTCCACAGAATTTATTACCTGTTTCCCAACACGCGTAGACAGCCGGCACTGAAAATAGCGCCTGACATTGCTGAGGTCTAAGTCAAGGCTTTTAAAAAAACCTTTAGGACTAAAATTCGGTTTTAAATAACCAGATGTTGCTCAGTCATCCGGTAATGAGCTGCAAGCCCGCACGTCTGTGCCAGTTTCATCCAGGGCACGGCGAAGCCATTTTCAACTCGCCAAAGTAAATATTGCCACTCTCTAATCTGCTCCATTCAAACGATTTATTCTCCAGATGTTTCACTTTGCTCTGAAGCTCAGCAGCCCGGTACATCGATCTCTGTTGCTTTGAAGTGAAAAAGAGGGTGGAAAGAGAGATCAAAGGTAATGTGCGAGAGGTTACACGTCTCATTTTCGTTCTTTTCCGTGAGTGGCCGCTACCTGACCGCTAACTGAACGTTTAAAAACGAACTCCTCTGACTAAATTCTGATTGGACGCGCTGATTTTAGCGAAATGATTGTTTATCCAATAATAAATAATAATAAATGTACCTATTAATTGAAAATTAGTGTCCTTTGTCATTGTGCTGTCGCCGCCATTTTATATTTATAAAATAGTAGCCTACTCGATTCTTGATTACCGCGATTTTACTCCCCTTCACACCACTGGTAAAGTCACAGCAGGAAAAATCGAATTTTCCAGGTAAAATATATAATCACAAGACAAACATAGTTTATTTTGGAGCAGTTTTAAATGTAATCAAGCTATAAAGCAGCAAAAAATATCCAAGATGCTTTTAAAAACAAGACTTAATTTTTAACACTATTTGACCTAGTTTTATATTGTTTTAAGAATTTTTAGGTATTCTGTTAACAGAAAAAAAAAAGTTTTAAAAAGAACTAATTAATGTCTTTTTAATTAGAAAATTACTCTTCTCCGGGGTTTTAGTGTATGCTACATTAAAGCCGACGCTTAAGATCAACTTTCTGGATGAAATGGTTCAAAGACCAGGAAAACCAATCCAGATCATTTTAAACACACACAAATCTGGACGGGGTTTCATTATTATGCAGTGACAATGAAGCAGTTCAGTTTAGAATAATGGAGCACAGATGCATCCCACTTCAGAGTCTATGGAACAGTCGTTGTCTCCTAATCTTCTTCTCAACCCAATCAGACAGAGCTCACCATCTTCCATTCGAGCACACCTCAGCCAGGACATGTGCCAGATGCACAAAACTACTTCCACATGTTTGCCGATGCAGGATAAACACACAGACAAAACCACTTTGGAGCTCTCATTTGCATTCATTAAAACACGATGGGATGTGGAATGCAATTTCGAGACCACTGCCTGGGCACACTGCCTTTTTAAATGAAATGCCTCTGATTTCAAACAAATCCCTACTTGTTACCAACCTCGTATACTGCAATAAAGCCATCACAGTGTTTTCGCACTCGCCCTAATACATACGAGTATGTGAGTTAGCACTATAGCGCTTTGTCAAAGGGATTACATAACATGCCAAAATGATTTACCTTTCCTTTTCGGATAAACATGGGAAAAACTTTCAGAAAGGTCAATGCCAGCTAAATTTTGGCATGTTTTTGTGTCTAACCTTTTTGAAGGCTTTTATTCACAGACAGCAGAGACCGAAAAATGATTCCCGTATAAGAAGCATGTGCGCTAACCACTCCGCTGCAGCTTTGACGTAGCTCTTTTATTAAAACTCAACCGTCACATGTATTTTGATTAGCTTCTGGCTTGGGTAGCAATGCTCCAAATGCACATTAAAAAGGGGGAATGTCTTATTAAAAGGCCACAGACTGTTTGCGTGAATGGATTAATTGTCTGAGTATGGCTATTGGACACTGTGCAGACTTTATGAGGTGAC
>JAFVLL020018347.1:0-12357 GCA_021397915.2 Tor tambroides | reverse complement strand
ACAACTACCAAAAAAAAAGATGTAAATTCTTTGGCAACAAAAAAAAAAAAAAAAAAAAAGAAGTAAACCCTAAAGAACCTTTAGTTACTTAAAGGGGTCAAGAACTACCTTTTTTAAATTATGTTCTCTGAGGTCCTCTATAATGTTATCAAGATTTTTACATCAAAAAATATAATTTAGAAGAAATGTGCTAATTTCTGTCCTGTTTTAACCCCCCTCATCAGAACGCTCTGTTTGAATAGTGTGGCGGATTGTAGACTCAGAAGTAACGCCCACTGCTATGAACAGTTGTGTGTGTTTGACAGCCTACTCCCTTCATAGATGGACGCTGCTGTGATTTAGTTTAAAAATGCATTAATACATATCAAACGATCTGTAATAATAGACAAAGCAATAGTGACCACATAATGTAATAAAAACAGTTACTCACACTTGTGTTGTGCGACAGAACTCGGATCCAATTTATTCAGCACAGCATCATCTTTTAGTTTCAATCTTTCTGAAAATCCTGCGTCGAATTGCCAAGTTTGTAAATGAATGCACAGTAAAATGAAATGAACAAAGGACCAAGTTCTTATTGATTCGGTCTGGATCTTCATTAAAAATAAAGTTCATCCACTCTTTCCCAACGTTGGGATCAGAAGGAAGGCAATGCAAAGACTGTTTTTCCACAGCTTGGCACTGCACAGCGTCTTGTTGTCTTCAGAGCTATCTTTATCGTTTTGTTTCGGCGTAGACATGCACGTTCGCTTCTCTCATAAACACTACATGTGCAATTCGGTGGGCGGGGCTAAACAGGCAGCGATGTAGAAGCAGGTGTTGATCATCTTCTGCGGAGGCGGAGTTCACACTAGTACATCATAGAACAGAACATTCAGAATAGAAATAGCTGTCGTTTTGGCAGACTGCCTTCAATAAAATCCGTTTTTAGACTGACGAGAAAGTTTCAAATTCTCAAACTTACAGGATGTTTTTATAGTACAATAACCTGACAAAAGATCAAAAGAATTTTGATTTCTCAGTTCATGACCCCTTTAAACTTTCACAGAATTATGAAATTAAGTTACTGTATTTATTGTTTTATGTAACTTATATAATAATTTTCGTATAATGCCACTGCCAGTTTTAGTAATTAAAAAAAAGTTTAAAAATGCAAATCACAATCTGTGTGGTTCTACCCCGTCTGTTCACACACATCACTCATTATTTAAATAACAAAGCCCTAATTATTCATAGCAGGTGTCTGTCTCATCCTCAGACATGCAGGAACGACACAGACTGCTTGAGTTGAAATGTGACAGGCTATATAATGCAATCCTAAAAATAAAGCTTTCAAAAGGGGTTTTTGCAGCAATGTCTTAGAAGAACAATTTTTAGTTTCCCACAGAACTTTTCAGTGAACAGTTCTTAAAAGAACCACTTTTTTCTTAGTGTTAAGAATATTTTTATAATCTGAAGAAGGTTTTATATATATATATATATATATAAAGAGAAAAAATAAAGGAAAGTTTCCATTGCTGTTAAAGGTTCTTCATGGAAACAAAGTTGGCAATGAAGAACCTTTATGTATAAGGGTGCACTGTAAAATTTGGACTCGGGACATCTTACAACACCTCCAACTCTTACAAAATAGCACAGAGCTACTGGTGTTTTGTTTTGATCTAAACCTAACATTCAGTCATTGTGTTGGTTGGTGTCTCCCCACCTGTGACTCTCTCGAGATGCAACGCTGTAAAGGGAGAAAAATCTGAACAACTCAGCGCCAGGGCCTCAGAGACCTCAGCGGGAGACTTTACTGTCGCTGCTTCATGGTAACCATGAAACATAGAGCTACAGGTGATATTTTAGTCACCCTCGAGGGTCGCTTCTTCCTTTAGTGGTCAGGTGAAAAGGGGAAGTGGGATAACACAAAAAAAACTTCTTAAAAATTTGGAACAGGCCTGAAAAGTCACTTAAAAGACATTATTTTCTATATGTATAATATTCATATTTATATTTTTTGTTATGATGAGGTCTTCAGCTTTGCATACACACTACCATTCAAAAGTCTGGGGAAGAAATATCATTTTTTAAAGAAATTAATTTAAATCAGGAAGACAAATAAATGTTGTTCTTTTGAACTTTCTATTAGCTGAAGATTCCTGAAAAAATGCTAAAAAATATTAAGCAACACAACCAATTTCAACATTAATAATAATAATAATAATGTGTTTCTTGAGCAGCAAATCAACATATTAGAATGATTTCTGAAGGATCATGTGACACTGAAGAATGGAGTAATAATGCTGAAAACTCAGTTTTGCATCACATGAAAAATTACATTGTAAAATGAAAACAGTTATTGCAATAATATTTCAAATATTACTGTAGTTACTGTATTTTTTCAAATAAATGCAGCCTTGGTCAGTATAAGAGACTTGATTCAAAAACATTAAGAAATCTTACAGACTCCCAAGTTTTTGAAAGGTAGTATATCTTATAAATGTACTAAAATGTTTATATATACATTTTCAATAGCGCACTGAAATCATAAAAATGAGCTTGGATGGTTATGTCCATTTTAGATTTGTGTAAAAATCCATCTCTGAAAAACACTTGTGCTATATAAAGCATCATGAGGGCTGTTATTCTAACATCAAAGAGTTCAAACATAAAAAACACGGATCTGGACCCTTCAAAAGAATCGCAGCGGTGCATCATTGATCATACCATTATGAAGCGTTTTTCTCATCTGTTCCGCAGAAGTGCCTGAACTCTCTAATGTCCAGATAAATGGCTGCTATCACCCCCCGTTTTTGACCCAAAATGAGCAGACACCTGTTTCCCACCCGTCTCATGAAGGCATGCGCTGAAATTCCACAATTACCTAATAGAGGCAGATGAATACAGTGAACCCCAAAAGAGTATCTGGACACTTCAGCTCATGTTGATAAAAAATAAAATAAGATAGCCAAACTTATATAACATAATCTTATTTTCACAAAAATAAATGAATGAATAAAAATTAGTGCTGACAAACGATTAATCGCGATTAATCGCATCCAAAATAAAAGTTTTTGTTTACATAATATATGAGTGTGTACTGTGTATATTTATTATGTATATATAAATACATACGCATACATGTATATATTTAAGCAAAAAAATATTTGGTTTATATATTAAATATATTTATTTATAATATAAATTATGTGACTATAAATATATACTTGTAAATACATGTGAACATTTTCAAAATATATACTGCATGTGTGTGTATTTATATATACATAATAAAAATACGCAATACACACATATATTATGTAAACAAAAACTTTTATTTTGGATGCGATTAATCGCGATTAATCGTTTGACTAAATAATTTTTTTTTTATTATAAATATGAATCAGGAATTTAAGTCATGATTATCCACACATTTTCAACATGCTTTTTCAAAAAAGGTCAAAGGTCAACAACTTATTGACCTTGTTACACAAGCATCCTAAATTGTGTCAGAGTATGTATCGCAGTTGACTTCGACCATTAATAAAGTACTTTTTTGAAAGTATCATTAATAATATTTAAAAATTCGCTATAATATATAATTTTTTTTAAATAACTAAGACTTCAAAGGCCTTTATTAAAGTACACACATATATATATACACACTTTAAACCCACAAAAATATTAAATATGTACAGTATATTTTAATTTATGAATTAAATATTTCATAAATTGAAAATATTTTCAGCTTAAAAAGTCATTTTGTTTTCTGAATATTCTAAATGTTTTTTTTTGTTTGTTTTTGTTTGTTTTTTAAATTCACTACTAATTAAAAAATATATATATTTCAGCCTATAAGAATTTTTACAGTTACATGTCAGACATGATATTAACAGTTCTGTCAATAACAAAACAATAAGCCTAACTGCCACATAATCCTAAAAGTAACTGCAAAACATGGCTGAAAAACTCTTCTGGAAGGATCCCATTTTGGTTTCGTTTGATGTTTTGATATGTTATGCAATGACCTTTGTTGTTATAAACGGCCTAAGACTCCATAGTTCTACTTTTGGAGCTGCTGTAAATAAACAAAACAACTAGGCTATAACAAAAACATAAATCAAACAATTTCCGCTTTTATATGCTTTAATCCACTCCCTAAATCCAGCTTCATAAGGATATGAATGAAGACAGAAGCTGACAGAAACTCACCTGTAGCAGATGCAGGAGCTAGTGGTGTGTTTGCTCTGGAGGCGCCGGTTGTTTTCCGCGCCAGCGGTCGTTTGCTAGTTTGCTTTGCAATCACACCGGACCCGCTCCGCGTTTTCCCGTCCGGCTCTTTCTGCGGCTCCGAACCCACTTTGACCAACGTGTTGCGAGACCTGGTGAAAGCTGAGGTCACTGAGCCCATCTCTGCCAAACAGCCTTCAGCTGACTGACCGTCTGCTCTGGAAACACGGTTACACTCTCCATGACTCGGATTCAGACTCTGTCATTGCTGTGGCGTCCTCATTAAATGATACCAAGCAAACCGCGTCCTCTGAGCGGTAAACGTGCTGATCCACCGTCCTCGCATTCGGTTCGGTCTATCTCATTTTGTCAGCTAGAAACGATGAAAACCAGCGGAAATCTCCTGTGCGCTTTCCCGAGGGAAGCCGTCGTCACATGAATAAAGTTAGTTTGGCAAACACAAGTCTCTGGGGTCGAGAGCGTTGAAAACAAGCATCCGTAATTAGTCTGTCAAGTGTATCACAGTAATGAAATCCGACACCGGCGAGCTGCGAATATACAATTACTTTCACAATTTAAAATGATTGGAAATAATATTTATAAAGGGGGTTTAACATTGGAAATCAACATTCTCCATTAGTTCAATAGCACGTTTATAGCCTACTCACTGTTTGTTCACAGTTTTGCTTCAACAAAAAATATAGGCAACGGCTATTTGCACTAAGTGCAAATAGCATATTTTCTTAGCGATAGATACTATTTACACTAAGTGAAAATAGCAGTATTTTTTAACGATATGCTATTTACACTAAATGCAAATAGCTATAGATTCTATTTACACTGTTAAAATGGCAAGATTTTATACTACTTATTTAAAAGTGGCAATTATCTGCACCTCAGTATTGTACTACATTATAAAACAGTACGCAATAATAATGTATTGAGTGTTAATTATAGTTTTAATTCAAATTATTAAATGGATGCCACCTTATTGGAACAATAAATCCCTCCCTACACCTACCCTACCCGATACTTTTATTTTCAACTTTTTGATTATTTCCTTAATTTTTATTGAAAATAAATGCCTTTCCGATGAGATTTGAAAAGGGAGAAAAAAAGTTCGACAAAAGGTGGGCTCGAACTCGAGTCGATCGCAAAGCATAAGGCTTGTTATCTACGCCACTGAAACAGACACTGTTGTGTGTGTGTGTGTGCGTGCGTGTGTGCGTGTGCACTTGTTTTTTCTATTCTGGTGGGGACTTAGACCTGAATACACACAGCCTCATGGGGACTTGTGTCATGGTGGGGACCTAAATTGAGGTCCCCACGGGTAAACAAGCTTATAAATCACACAGAATGAAGTTTTTTTGAAAATGTAAAAATGCAGAAAATTTTCCTGTAAGGGGTAGGTTTAGGTGTAGGGTTGGTGTAGGACGATAGAAAATACGGTCTCAGAACAACATTACGCCTATGAGAGTCCCCACAAGGATAGCAGAACAAGTGTGTGTGTGTGTGTGTATTGGTGTGAAAGCACTTTTACATTTGCTAAAAATAGAACAAGCAAGCCCATTAAGGCCAAATGAGAAAAGTAATGCAAAAGTAACATAACACATTACTTTCTATAAAAAGTAACTAAGTAACAACAGTTACTTTTTTAGGGAGTAACGCAATATTGTAATGCATTATTTTTAAAAGTAACTTTCCCCAACACTGGTAGCAACTGTATATTTCTTTATTTTCGTTCTCATCCCTGATGCAAAATCCAGTTTGATAGCTGGTTTTACTATTACTGTTCATAAGAGATCCATTTACTAATGAGTAATTGACCAATATGTTACTAACCAAGCTGACCACCTTAAACTGGTGTGATCAGCTGGTAGCAAGTTTGTTGCTGGCCCACGTTGCACTAACATTTTAAAAGTAAAACAATTCGAGTTTGCTTCAATTGGCCAGAGGATGCATGACTACTAAAATGTAGTCGTTGAGTTGTATGGACTACTTTTATGATACTTTTTTGTAGTTTGACAGCCCTTTAATCACTGTCTTCTCTCCCTGAATTAATAATAGCATGAACATTCTTCAAAAATTCTTCTTTTGTATTACACAGAAGACATATGCATTTGGAATGACATGGGGTAAATGATTTTCAGGTGAGCTATTCCTTTAAAAATGCCATTGGGTGATGACACCAAACACATGAGTTCTTGGTGTGCTTCCCTGGGAGCGAACAGGAACTTGAACACTCGTGTCCAGGGAGTACAAATCTCCATCACTGGAACAAACAGACAGGAACACACATCCTGTACCACATGAACCGCTAATAGAGGACACGGATGCACCTCACTGAGAGAAGCACCTTGTTTAGAGAAGGTCCATTAAAACTTGAGGATGCTCCTATTTACTGGTCCACAAGATGGCAGTGATGGGCTTCAAACCCAAGACCAGGAACAGAGTAATAAGAGACTTTAGTGTAAAATGGAATTATTTAAAAATTCTTTTTGGATTTTTGATATTGAGGCTTTTGCTGTTTTACTTTGTAAAAAAAAAAAAATGTAATTTGTTTTTTTGCAAATTTACCACAATAATAATAATAATAGCCCATGGAAGAACATTCAGACAAAGAATGAGGTTCTTTGTACCCTTCCTTGATTGTTTTTATTGTAGCATTTTGCTTAAACAAAATCAGATTGGCTCAGAAATGCTATTTGGAAGATAAATGCAGCTTCAGACAATAAAAAGATTCACAGTACGCTAAAGGTCATGCTGTTTCTGTGCTTGTGTGTTATTTCCTCTACAGGCTCAAATACTTGTATCTTTTTGCAGATGTAAAGGCACTTTGAAGCAGGTTATTGTGGGTTGTTCACATTAGCTTTAGTTGATAGTTGGGATACAGAAAGGTGCTGCAGTTGGTTGCTTGCAGTGGATGATAACAGTAGGAGATTTCCTTCATCATTCCAGGTCATCGTGGTTCTGAGTGGACTCATTGATCACCTTAATGGAAGAGAAGAGTGAAAGTGTTCATGAGAGACCCAAACGAAATCACAGACTTAAAATTAGATTAGATTTATTTCAGGTTCACTGTAGAAACTTACTTAATATTGTAAATTGTAGGGATTCATAGAGAGATGCCGATTACAAAAGATAAATAAAACAATAAATTTATGGGGAAAGTGCATAATTGTAGTGCAAATTTGCAAGATGAAAATTTGCAATCCTATCATATGCTCCATTTTCTAAGTAAAAAGATTTATTTTTATTTTTATTTATTTTATTTTGGAGTTGTGACCTGGCAAGTATTTTGGCTTTTAAAACCTTTTTACTTCTTAATAAGCATAACATAATTTGATTTTGGGGGAAGTGTGCTTAATTATCAATAAAATAATGCCACACTGCAAAAACTTGATCCTCTCACATGTTTAATTTTCTGAACAATTAAAATTCAAAATAGAAAAAAAATAAATAGGAAAATTAGCATTCATTCATTCATGTATTTCAATATGTATGTTGTGACCTGGACATGTTTTTGTAAAATACACCCAGTAAGTGATACACTCAGTGTTGTTTCAAACCTTTTTACTTCTTAATAATCGTAAGACTGTGTGAAATACTATGTTGAGTCAAACACATACCTGTCCATCTCTGGTCTCAATGGTCTTAATGAGAACTTTCTTAGTAAATGTATTTTCAATAACAGGCTTGGACTCAAGCATCGTTTCTGTCAAAATGCAAGATTATCTTCAATTACAAACACATGTTTATATGTTTCATTATGATATGTATTGGTGACTTGATGTCTTACCTCTCAGACTGAAGGAGGAGAAGTTTGGAACAGGGGTTGAAATTCTACATCCAAGAGAATAAAGAGTAGCATTATTTTATAAAACAAAATAACATGTTGCTTCATCCCAAATTAAACCATGTGCATGAAACGGCAGCATCTCAATAAATGAATCAAGCACTAATGTACTAAAAGTGTTCACCTGCTCTCCTCCCCCTCCAGAAGTTTCCTGTAGGTGGCGATCTCGATGTCCAGGGCCATCTTGACGTTGAGAAGATCCTGATAGTCATGCAGATGTTTTGCCATCTCGTCCTTCATGTTCCGTATGTCCTCCTCCAGCCGAGCGATATTGTCCTGGGAACTCGACGACTCCATTGCAAAATTCTCCTCTATCTCGCTCATCTGACGCTCCAGAGACTCATTCTGCATTATTTACATAAAGAACAGATTTAGAATACCTTATCCAACTTGTTACTGATCTGTTCGTACAAATATTAAATATTAGTTCCAAGCAAAAAGTTAAATAAATAAAAAAATAACAAAAAAATTAAATTGAATATATTTTTTTTAAGTAAATAATATAATATGTCTATAAACATGTCTGGGTCACGACCACAAAACAAAACAAATTAAAATAAAAAAAAATTGAAATATTACATTTTGAATCGTTATTCAGAAAACAGATAGATAAATGTTAATGGTCCTAAAATGTTTCTATTCACTTTAATATTTCTGAATATTTGAAACATTATTATTGTTATTAGTATTATTATTCAGAAAATTTATATTTGTTGCTTTGCATGTCATTATAAAATTTGTCTGAGCACAATTCATTTTTCATTCTAAGCATTGCCACAAGAGGCACTATAGCAGGTATTATTGTAAATGATCTTCTTCTACTGTTATTTGTCTCTTTCAAGTCAACTACTATCATTGTAGAGCATCTGTTTGAGTAGAAAGCTTAGTTAAACTGTCAGTTTGTCATGTTTATAGCTAGCTGCCTGAATAATAACCCATCTGGTTTAATGGCACAGGAAAACTCTACGGCCCCCTTGAGTGCTGAGGTTTGTTGTTACAGTCACAGTCATCACATTTCTGGCCAAAGAATAAGTCTAACTGATAATTGTAAGATGCTTACGGTTCCCTTGAGAGAGTCCACCTCGCAGGTGAGCGCCTGCACCTGACGCCGGTACTCATTGGCCTCCTGCTTGGCCAATCGCAGAGCTTCATTACTCTTGTTAGCCGCTTCTGTCAGGTCAGCAAACTGGCAGTGAAGGAAGACACAAGTTAACAAAGGTAGGCAGAGCTTGTAAACAGGAAAAAGAACTAAACAGTGAACAAGGGCCCATTATTTCATCCATTACATGAATGTTAAAAGCAGAACTTGCTCATCTGAAAATTTTGACTTGCAGAAAAAAATTAGTAGCAAAACAGAGATAAAAAGGAACCCGAAGAGGAGAATAAATGGTGAAAAGGCTCATGTTAAATACCTTGGATTTGTACCAATCCTCCGACTCCTGGATGTTTTTGGTTGCCAGGTTCTCATACTGCAGTCGGACGTCTCTCAGAGCGGCTGTCAGATCAGGTTTGGCCAGGTCCATATCCACCTGCACCTGCTGGCCCTGGATCTGTGCCTGCAGCTCAGCCAGCTCCTGCAGACAGACCGAGAGACAGAGATTCCCATGTAGTGCTTTCTGAATAGCTTCTCTCATCCTCCTTTTCTTGTGTTGTGTGATCATATAAATAGAGCTAAATATTGACATTTTAATATATGTAATTAATATATGCAAACAGTTTTTAGCACACAAATGTTTTAGCACACAAAGATCTCCAAGAAACAAAAGTCATCCATCCTGTTTTTTGATTGTGATTTCATTTAAATTTTGGCTTTCTGAACCCAGTTCAACACCCTAGGAAAAGATCCTTGGACTTTTTGTTAGGAACATAAATTATAATAAATTATAAATAAATAAATTATTAATTGATATTTTTATTAATTTATTATAATATTTTACTTAGTTTTATATATGCATAATACAGTTTTATGATTGCAAATTAGACATTAAAATCTTGTTAACATTTTACATGATTTTATTTTTATAGTGATTGCAAATTAGACAAAGAAAATTGTGAATTTTTACATTTTACACTCAAACTTATGATAATTAAAATAATAATAATTGTAAATTTTATTCTAATAATTTTAATTAATTTATATATATACTTAGTTTTATTAATACAAATTAGACAAAGATAATTGTAAATATTTTACACTTGCTTCTTATAATAATTAAATTAGTGCAGTCAAATGATTAATCACGATTAATCACATCCAAAATAAAAGTTTTTGTTTACATAATATATGTGCGTATTGTGTATATTCATTATGTATATATAAATACACACACATACAGCATGTATTTTGAAAATATTTACCCGTATTTACATGTATATATTTATATTCATATAATTTATATCATATATACATATAGAAACATAACATATTTTTCTTAAATATATACATGCATGTGTGTGTATTTAAATGTACATAATAAATATACACAGTACACACACATATTATGTAAACAAAAACTTTTATTTTGGATGCGATTAATCGCGATTAATCATTTGACAGCACTAAATTAAATATATATATAATCTACATAATTTTTACTTTTAATGATAATTTTATTCAAATAATTTACATGTTACAGTTTCATGATTGCAAATAAAGAAACCTGTGGGAAATTGTACGCAATTTTACACGATATTTAATAAATTGTTACAATAGAAATGTAATTCAATTATAAATTTACATTTATTAACAGTGCAAAATAAATATCTTATCCATGTAAATATCTTAAACAGACTGATTTCCTACTCTTAATGCCATCAGACTATCACTGTCAGTTCAGTTTGAAACTAACACTAACTGACCATGCAGATTCATTTAATGGCCTTGAAATGGTCAAATAGTGGTTGATTAATCCATCACTAGTTGAGAGTGTGACGGTGGTAATTAGATGCATTTATCTGTCATTAAATGCCTTTTAAAGCGAAAAAGAAGCTGTGTATCTTACCTCATCATGGAGCTTTTTGAGGAAGGCAAGTTCATCCTGAAGAGACTCCACCTTCCTCTCCAGATCCACTCGAGCAAGAGCAGCGTTATCCACGTCCTGCAAAACATTAATATGACACAGCACTGCTATATTGAGCACACATGCACAGAAAGTACACCGTGAAGAGGTCTTTGTGTTTTTAATGAGTATCTGGACCAGGCACAATGCCCTGCAGTCTGTGTGGCACCATTCGGATGTCTGCTGACAGGACTACCACAGCCCGCATTAAAACCATGAATAAACAGAGGCTTTAACACTCGCGCTGTTTTTATGCTTGACACATGCTCTGTCACACACACACACACACACACACACACACACACGTATCCAGACATTCCTGCCCTTGGCAGCCGGTTCAGTCACAACTGTTTGCTTTGTCAGGGTCTGCTGGTCTGCTAGAAGAGCAATCAGCAGTGATGGAGATTTCCCAGCGCTAATGCCAGAAACAAAGACATTCAGCTTTGAGCCTGACATGCCACACTGAGCCGTTCCTCAAACACTGACCCAAACCAGAACCGCTAGCAGAGAAATAAAGCTGCAAGCAGAGGTTAGTTTGGTCATTTTAGGAAATTTAGTCCAATGATTATTAATAGATTCATCATTATTTTTAACTTTATAAATTTCTGTTTACCATTAGAAAGTTTGGGGTCGGTAAGATTTTTAATATTTTTGAAAGAAGCCTCTTATGCTCACCGAGGCTGCATTTATTTGATCAAAAACGCAGTAAGATCAGTAATACTGTGAAATATTATTACAATTTAAAATAGCTGTGTTCTATTTGAATATATTTTAAAATGTAATTTATTGCTGTGATGCAAAACTGAATTTTCAGCATCATTACTCCAGTCTTCAGTGTCACATGATCCTTCAGAAATCATTCTAATATGTTGGTTTGCTGCTCAAGAAACATTTCTTATTACTATTATCAATTTTGAATATTTTTGTTAAAACTTTTTTTTCAGGATTCTTTGATGAATGGAAATGGCAAAAGAACGGCATTCATTAATAAATTTGAAACTGAAGTCTTTTGTAAAATTATAAATGTCTGTAACTTTTGATCAATTCAATGCATTCTTGGTGAATAAAAGTATTAATTTCTTTCAAAAAAAAAAAAAAAAAAACTTTGAATGGTAGTGCAGACAATCACTATTTTAAATATGTGAGTTCACTTCTCTCTGTGTGCTCAATCATCCACCCAGATGCAGAAATTACACAATGTTATCAATTCATCTCATCCTACGTTGCTCA
>JAFVLL020018346.1:0-16428 GCA_021397915.2 Tor tambroides | reverse complement strand
GTTAACACAATAGTACATATTTGACCATTAATTTTTTGACATTATAGGGGAAGCCGAGCTTCCCTTGCAGTCTTAAAGAAATCCCCACTGATACATATCTATGGATTCCACACAGAGTTTGCTGCACGCACTGAATTAAAGTGACAGCGCATTATTTGCGGTAAATATGAAAATGAAATGTAGTAATAACACTATAAATGCATATAATTAAAGTCTAGTGTGTTGCACAGTGAACACACATGGCTTTTTGGCTAGGTTTAAAGGCATTAATAGATGGCACTGGTGGAGGTATAGGAAAACAAAGTTCTTTATGAACCACGGGATTGCTTGTAATAAAGATTTAAATGCAAAAGAAAAGGCAGTAGAGCTGACTGTTTCTGTCAGTGGTAAGTATTAATCCAGAATGTTTGTAATAACTTAAGAAAAGTAGTTTAAATGTTTTTCCACTTGCTTGAGCAACTGTGTTGTGTTGTAAGCTATTGAGCAACAACTGCATGAGTGCAAATACAAAAATGCACTGCATGATCAAACATTTAGATGAGAAATATATATTTTTGAAAAATGTCTAGAAAAATGCCCCCTCCACCCCTCACAAGAGTCACCTATAAGAAGGAAATTCCCCCCATTCTCAAAAATGTCTAAAATTCCTGACTGAAGTATTACTATAAATAACTGCACATGTTAAAAAGAAGGCTTTAAAAAGATCGGTGATCATATTAGCAGATATTGCTTTCTGTGATCGGCCTCAATAAAGTAAATAAAAAACTTAAATACTGATTAAATTAAAATGTGTTGTACCTAAAAGCTAAATAAAACCTGCACTGTAATTAAATGTAAAAAATAATAATAATAATAATAATAATAATGCTAAAAACTTTACTCAAAGATTAAATTGAAATGTATTGTGTTTTATATATTAATTTATATTTGATTTAGTGATTCCACTTTGAGAACCGCTGTCTTAAGTCATTTTACTTGTCAAGTAAATGCATCTTGACTCAGGAATTTTTAGATATTCATACTAGAAAACAAGACAAAAATACTAAGAAAACCATTTTTTTTGCAGTGCAGAACAGCAGCATTTTCACGAGTGCACTTTTCAGCAGCACTGTGTATTTCATGCTATTTTAAAAGCACTTGTTTGCAGCATGAGCCCATAATGCAGCATAACACACATATCCTCGGGCAGCGCATGACGCGTTACCTTCGGGGCCCGGCCTCTCCTGCGGTCCTCCGCTCCTGACTGCAGCTTCTCCACCAGAGGAATGGCAAACGAGAAGGTCTTCCCCGTGCCGGTCCTCGCCTGACCGATCACATCTTTCCCATCATACACCGAGTTAAAGGTCTTCACTTGGATGTCAAAGAGATACGAAACACCACGGGCTAAAAGAAAGAGAAATATTTGACGTAAGTCAGAGTGTATTTCAGTGACGTGTTTATGAGTCTGTGTGAGCAGCGTTACCCTGCAGCAGTTTGATGGTGTTCTGGGAGATCCGGAAGTTGGAGAAGGCTCCTTCTTTCTGCTCCGGAGTTTCCTAAAGAAATAATCAGATGGTCAGAACTCACTGTGAACAGAAGCGGAGGAATGAAGCGCTAGTACACACTTTCTCCCGGTCGCTGTCCGAGTCCTCGCTGGACGGAGCAGGTGTATCTACTACAGCTGATACAGAGGCTTTACTCGTCACTCCGTTGCCCATCACGTCCTCCACATTTGCCTTTTTCTTCTTTTTCAGCTGTACAGAGATTTCAGTAAACGACATGTGGTCCAGGATCATGATTTACACGAGATCTGAAACCAGAAGAAATCCGTTACCTTGAGCTGGTTTGTGTCCGTGTTTCCGTTCATGTCTGTGGACTCGGTGGGCATCTTCTCAGCCTTCCTCTTTTTAGGAGCCGGTGAATCACACTCATTTGCCTCCTGCTTCTGTTCTTTCATTTTCTTTTTCTTTTTCTGGAGAAAAACATAAACAAGAGGCTCATCTGAGGTTCATCCAGCTGGAGAGTGCCAGTGATTCATTATGGCAGAGAAAAATCAACCCATTTCCACCCGGTATTAAGAACGGTCTTGATCACTTGATTTAGTCGAGACTCTTATTTTGTCCCATCCTGAGTCACATTTTAGGCCTCATTCCCTCCTGAATTTGGCACTGAACACTTAAAATGCGATCAAACATCAGCTCTGGGCTGAATGTCATTACCATTAAAGTGATAGTTCACCTAGTAATTCAAATTCTGTCATATCATTACAAACCCATAAAACTCATCCATCACCAAATCACTGATTTACATATTTCTAATATTCTCTCATCGTTTGTCTATCCATTGAATGTCAACATTAAAAGGTACAAAAAGACTTTCATAAATACATCCATAAGCACTCTATATAGTTTTCTGAAGTATTCTTGAAGAGACACCATCACTTTATGTGATGAACAGATTTAATTTAGTCTTTCGGCCATTCATTAACTAGACTGTGGTGGCAGACACACTGAGAAATACAGTAATGTACAGGCACAGCAAGCTCACTGTTTGAAATATTGGAAGAAAAATGTAAATACTGGAGTGGGGGGTTTCTATCAATGCATCTCTGAAGGGAACTGACGGTATTCAGAAAAGTTTCGATGGCATTTTTCCCTCTTATCTCCGTGCAATGCTTATTAAAGCAGCGTTAATAAACGCAGCGCTGCTTTGTTTACAGCGGTAACCAAGGAAACGCTGTATGATTGCTGTTCCATAAGCGCCACCTGCTGGCAGAGAGTGATGCTGCGTCTCAATCAGCTCGTCTGTTTGCTCCAGACGTGTTTTATAGCATAATTTCACAAAGCTAAAATCAGACCATACTGTTTTTGCTTCAAATATTGAGATTATACAAAAAAAAAAAAAACCAAAAAAAAAACACTCATGCTACATGTGTGTAGTATCTTGTGTAGTATTAAATGCAGCGCTTGCCTCTGATGTCAAATGGCTACAGGTTTTTTTATGTTTAGTTGTTGTAGTAGTAGCAACTGCCAGTTTCATGGCCAGGAAAAAAATATTAATGACTGGTAATTTTTCTCCAGTCTATGGTCAGGAGCAGGTGTGACAAAAAGCTAGTTTTAGGCCCTGCTTACAAGTGTAGACATCAGGACAAAAGCACTGTAATTTACCTAGTGTAAAGTAAACCAACACACTTTGAAATACTCCTTTTCATTTATTTTAAAACATATGGCTATTGCTGCCATTTGAATAAAAATAACAACAATAATAATTTAGAGTTATTATTGCTGTAATGTAATTGTTTGGCTTCCTACAACACTAGAGTGAAATGTAATTTAGACTGAGACACTATATCACAACTAAACCGAGGATTGAGTCTCCTTTCAATATCAGGTACAATTCAATTCACCAACTCTTTTCTTTGCTGAATTTGCATGGTGAACCTGGGGTGCAGCTCTTAATTTTGAACTCTCAAAGTGCACCAGATAGATGAATTTAACTTTAAAATGTGCTAAATTTCTTCTGGGGACCCCCCATCCCCCTAGAGGACTGAGGTCCACCCACCACAGTCTCACCAAATATCATAGCACATACACACAGTACACTGAACCAGAACAAATTCCATCCGTGTTGATCAATTAAAATGAATGAAAGTCCGCTTCCACAACTACACAAGAGCAGACAAACAGATGGATTTAGAAAGAAGTCAAATTTGTTGTCTCTCTCTCTCCTCATCACCTGTATTAGAAACCCAGTTCACTAGTTTTAGTGATTTAACGCCAATGTAATAAGTTAACACAAACGTGCAGCGTTAAAAATGCATTTTAATGAAAATATTAATTGTATGATTAAATGTTAGTTGATGCTTTCTGAATATAGCTTCCCACGTCGTAAATATTTCTGATATTTTAATAGAGCCACACACACACGTGCTGTTGGTGTTCATGCTAATCACACGTGATCGCAGATGTAACTTACGTCACATATTTCGACTCCACGTGAGCACAGTGTCTGAAGAGAGTAAAGAAAACACAAAAACAGGCCATGTGCACTGTGTGAACTCCGACTCTAACAGGGCAGAAGTGATATGAGCCCAGCCCTGCTCTGGTTTGTGATCGGACGGTAGCGTTAGCGGTGTGTTTGTGTGATTAGCATCAGTCAGAGCTGTGTGCTGCTCGCTAGCGAGCTCCTCTCACCTTCAGCAGCTGCAGGCCGCTCTCCACCTCCTCCATCAGTGCGCTCTCATCGGCCGCAAGAAGGATCTTAGACGGCATCTTAGATGTTGTGTGGCAGATAGACATGTGCGACTGTACTGAGATCGCACCGGAGGAAAAGAAAGAACCGGAAGCGACGTGCTTAGAATGGAAGCGCTCATTCACAGATACGAAAGGCCAGCGTCGAGTGGGCGGGGCTACATTCACAACACGCGACATTCTGGTGCCCAATAGTGAGAGAAACTAATTAAATGTTTATGTAAAAGAGAGATGGATCAAAATTATTAACAGTAAAACCGCAAACGATTGTGACGGTCATTTAAAAAAAAAGTCTGCTGTGTTGCTATGACCAATCAGAAAACACTTCCGCTGTGAATTTGACCAATCGTAAATAGGCTCAGTGACTCGCCCCTCCTCCGGCAGGACTACGCTCTATGTTCATTTCTTGTCTAGAAACTCTAAATCATGTGACGCAGTACAAGGATAACTGCGCCACGCTGTACGGAACGCCACACGCATCAAAATTAAAACTCATGTGTTAAAGCCCCGTTCACACTAGTGATGGGAGAAAGTGAAACGAACCTTTTTGAAGCTTCGAATCAATTGCTTCGCAAAATGATTCACTGTTTCGAAGCGCTCGAATCACCTGCTGGTGACGCCTGCTGGTCAAAAGTGTGTACATGCAACAAAAACTCAGGATAAAACATTCATAAAAACGGCTTTTAAAAACCTATTGCAAATGTTTTACTGAAATAA
This sequence comes from Tor tambroides, assembly GCA_021397915.2. Taxonomy (NCBI): domain Eukaryota; kingdom Metazoa; phylum Chordata; class Actinopteri; order Cypriniformes; family Cyprinidae; genus Tor; species Tor tambroides. The sequence goes on along the minus strand of JAFVLL020018346.1, from coordinate 11,482 downwards.
AATGCAATAAAAATAAATACCATTAAATATTAAGTGTATATATATATATATATATATATATATATATATATATATATATATAATATGTGGTTTTTAAAATATTTTATAGTTACAAATTTGCAGGGCTTGCTCTGTTTGTTTTATGGACAGCTTCTATATAGAGGCCAGTAAGAAACTGTTAGCTACTTTTCCTCCTTTTAATTACACAAATGTCTCGTTAAGAATGTCTAAAACTGATGAAACTGATCCGAGATCAGGTAAAACCATGGTTCGCCGCTGGGGGCGATCTCAATGAACTCACCTGATTCACGGGTTCACAGAGATCGCCCCCGAGCGGCGAAACATTGAAAATTTCGAAACCTTTAGGAACAGTTATGACGTAATGAAGCGTTGTTTACTGAAATCATGTGACTTTGGCAGTTTAATACGCGCTCCGAATCACTGTTTGAAACAATTGATTCACAAATGTCTGGAAGCTTCACGAAGCAGTGACTCGAAAGCAGCCATAGTTCACACCGCCTGCTGCTTGTTTCCGTGTTTCAGTCGCTCGTGGGCGTTCCTCTAATGAAGTTATTGGAGGAATACATGTCTAGACATGTCAATGCGACCACACATAATTAAACTAAAATATGAATCTAATTTGACTAGGAGTTGATTTTCTTGTTGCTAAAGTAATAACATCCTGCTGTTCCAAAATCTGTCTCCCCTCTGCTCTTATTTTTTGCCAAGAAGAGGAAGAATCCCTCTCACATTTATTCTATTTCTGTCCTTATACTAAGCAGTTCTGGCGTCAAATTTCAGCATCTACACTTCTTGTATTCTTTCGTCCATGTACCATTTCTCCAGTTAAGGTTCTCTCATTCTGAGGTTTCTGACAGTAGGGAGATAGAAGACTTTATTTGTATGATGGGAAAATTCCACATTCACAAAGCTAATGCCTTAACTTTAAAACTTTTTGTAAAATATTCACATCTGATTTACTTTTACTTTACTCATCACTTCGAAGTATCTCCTCCAAGCCTCAAAAATATCCAATCTTATAGAAAAAAATCATAAATAAGTTGTAACTTTTATGATTGTAATATGACTGTATATTTTATTTTATTTTTCACTTATTAATTACCTTCTAATTTTTTTATGGTTTTCCAGTTATGGTTTGCCTTTTCCAGGCATCATTTTATTATATGTTTGTGTTTACAGACAAATCATATAGAGCAGTGAAACTGCATCATATATTCTGTTGCGTCTTCGAGGCGGTGACCTGAGCTCCACTGACATGTAAGTTGGGCTTCATTTTCATAAAGTTAAACAGTTTGCAACTTTGTCACATTGGTGGACAGAGTTACACCTCTTAAATGTATCGAAAAAACATTAACATAACGATTACCACTTAAAAATAATGACATTTTGTATTTATTTTGATGTGGCTAGATGATGGCCACTTTTAATTCAGGACATCTCTAATGGAGCTGGGTAATTAAAAAAAATAAAAACTGAATAAAGAGCTGTGTAGGTGGTCCATTGATGTCAACAGAAAGAAGAGGATCCAGGCTTTTTTGAATGAAGACTGTTGTGTCATCCACTGCTGAGAATCCTCTCTCACACTCTGCAGAGCCAAGTAGGTTTCGCTTGCTGTTAGAAGTTTCTTGAGGGCTACCCCTTCTGTGTCCCCTGCCATTTAAAGTCTCTAAATTCATCTATTGTTTGTCTGGTAAATTCACTAAGAAGCAGGACATATTGTTTTCTCTGCTTGGGCCAGTTTGACATCTCAAGGTGCTTCAGTAACTCAGCAAGATCATCGCTAAGCAGGCATTGTTTTAAGTTGTCGGATAACTATTGATCTTCTCAGTGATGTCCACACCTTTAAACTGGCCAGATGAGATACCGTGTTCAGCCTCACTTGAACAACTGCTTTATGTAGCGACTGCTGTCAACAAGTGTGGCTTCCCTTCTCTGCAGCCTCAGTCTGAGACGCTTTCTGAAGAGCATCTTTCATACATGCCAAATCAGACAGAAAACGTCCATTTGTGAGGTGCTTTTATATACATTTTTTTTTCTTTCAACATTGGTGCAAGATGTTTCTTCACTCTCTTTATTGAAATGTTTTGCTTATATAGGAAAACCTTTCCACACTGCTTTAGCTGTGTTGATGCTACTGGCAACCCATCTAATAGTGAAAACTCTACTTCTAATTTGATTGTTCAGGTGATCCATTGCACCATGCAATAATTTTGCATTTGTGTAGCACTGATGGAACAAGCTGTACAACTTCAAGATTAACACTTCAAATTAACTGCAGCCAGACACAGTTTTCAATGAATCATGTACCACTGACTCCGAGCGATCAGCTAGACAATGTATGGATTTCACTCTGGGAAAATCTTGTTTTAGCTTTGTCGTATTTGAGCTGTTCGAGCTCATGCACCATAAGCATCAACACCGATGAGGTTTTGGTACAGAAAGTTCTCATCAAAGCCAGCTTCCTCCAAAGTCAAACTCCTTCTCAAAGCTGTGTAGATAGAATCTGGAAAATAACCATAACCTTACATACCTGCAGCAGCAACACAAATCTCTGCAGTACCATAAATAACCACAGGAGGGGGTCCTCGAACACCAATAATTATAATGTTTACCTCCAAATCAGCTATCATTTCTGAGGTGCTGGACTTCACTGTGTCTCACTTTCTGTTCCCTAGATACATCTCTACCAGAAGAAAGGCTAGGGTATGTTGTGTATCACTGCAGTTGTTCAAGTACAGCACACATAACTAATATTCATCATGCATTATCTCCCTCACCTCAATGTAATCAGGTTTCTCCAACACCTGATGTTTTTTCTCTCTGCATCCTTAAACATCATGAACATCACATTTTAAATGTTACAATTCATATAATGCTGTTCAGCTAGCTTTATGTGTAAACTAGTACCATGAATGCCTTAAAGTAGTTTTTGAACTTCTCCTCAATTTACCTGTATTTTCTGGGCAGCTCATGTCTGTTGCCTTTGTCTTATTCATGACACCAGCAGTGTTAAATCTGGGTGAAAAAAGGTCTGTGATTTTATATGTGAAGGTAACTGCATTTACTTTCTATTGATTCCCAACATGAACTATACATGGATAAATCAGATCATGAAGCAAATATAGTACATTTGTGAGTATTCCTGAAGATTTGCATCTATGTGTATGCAATTGCACTCCTATCAATGACAAAATTAACTTTCCCATTACAGGCTGGGATTTGTATTCACAAGGGCATTTTTTTTTTAACCATGGTAAGGCCATTTTTAACCTTATTTAATGTCAAATGTTTATGTCGAATTCTTACATGTATGTTTAAACAATTGTATTTAAAAGTTTTGAATATAGAAATATTAAATTATTGACTGTCTTTGTCACAGAATAATTCATTCAAAGCAATAGGCCAGTACTTTTTCGCAACTCGGTACCCAAATTAATTCTTTGAAGATTCTTTGAAGATAACAATGAAAACATGCATCTATCAATATTCCAGAAACATTAGGAAACTTCCACATGCTATGTGATGACTGAGGCCACACATGAAAAGATTTTATTTAAATGTTTATAGTTTCATTTCCTTTGTTTAGAAGAAATTGTGGTAACACTGTACCCCCACTGAGGGTGTATATGACGACGTCACCAGCCTCCTTCAGACTGCAGCATGTACAGCAAGACTGCTGAAAAGGATGGACGAGTTGATGTCGTGGGCACGAATGAAGTTTAAGCCGTCAAAATCACGGAGCCTGTCTCTCAGAAGAGGAGTCAGAAACGATAACACCTCTTTCGTCGTAGGGGGAGAGGAAATCCCTCTCCTATCAGAGCAACCCATTAAAAGCTTGGGGAGGCAGTACACGGTAGAGCTTACGGACAAACAGATGGGGAGAATCGTAATGAAACAGCTCTCAGAAGGCCTGGCAAAGATCGATCAAAGCCAACTTCCAGGGAAGTACAAGGTCTGGTGCTACCAATTTACGCTCTACAGGAGGGTGATGTGGTCACTGAAAATGAGTGAGATCCCCTCATCCATCGCAAGCAAGATGGATGGAAAAGCCAATGCATTCATCCGAAAGTGGTTGGGGCTGCCACGTTGCCTCTCCGAAACGGGCCTCTTCGGAAGGAACACCCTCCAGCTGCCGCTTCAATCCATCAGTTTGGGCTACAAGCAGGAAAAGACCAGGCTTGTCCTCGAATTGAGAGAGTCTGCTGACCAGGCTGTAAGGAACGCGAACCCTAAGGTTCTGACAGGCCGGAAGTGGAATGCCCAAACTGAGGTTGACCAAGCCGTCAGTCATTTGCAACATCAAGAGATTGTCGGCAGAGTCCAGAAAGGAAGAGTAGGGCTAGGGTGGGGAGAAGCACCACAGTTCTGGTCCAAGGCCAACCACAAAGAGAGGAAGGAGATGGTGGTGGCGGAGGTGACAAGAATGGAGGAAGAGCGCTACAGGATCAAGGCCGTGTCGCAGGGCCGTCAGGGAAGCTGGACAACCTGGGAGGGAGTTGTCAACCGAAACATCACCTGGTCAGACCTGTGGAAGATCCCGCAGGCAAGGCTCAGCTTCCTCATCCGTGCAACCTACGACATGCTTCCCTGTCCCCGGAACCTTCACCAGTGGTTCGGGAGTGAGGAAGGCTGCACACTCTGCAATACCCCTAACGCAAGCCTACAGCACATCTTGTCAGGCTGTAAAATTGCGCTCTCCCAGGGACGCTACAGATGGCGCCACGACCAGGTCCTGAGAAAGCTAGCCGAGGTGCTAGAGGGGCGTCGACAGGGCAGTAAAGGGGTATCTCCAGTAGAGAACCACAACCATATCAGCTTTGTCATGGAAAATGGGGGGAGAAGAAACATCAGACCAAGAGAAACACCTAGGCCGTTTTCCCCTGATCAGGAGTGGAACATGATAGTCGACCTTGACAGGCAGCTACGTTTCCCGGTCGAGATCACTACTACATCTCTCCGCCCTGACATAGTGGTGTGGTCCACCAAGGCAAAAGCCGTGCTGCTCATTGAGCTCACAATACCAGCGGAGGGGGGGATGGAGGCCGCCTACGAACACAAGAAGGCCAAGTACTCAGAACTGGCTGCTGAGTGCCGGGAGGCAGGCTGGAAGACCATCATCTATCCAGTGGAGGTTGGATGCCGAGGCTACGTGGGCCTGTCAACCACACGCCTTCTGAGAGAGGTAGGAGTGACCGGAGGGATTCTAAAGAAGGCAATCAAAGAGCTAGCGGAGGAGGCCGAGAAGGGAAGCTTCTGGCTCTGGCTGAGGAGGAAAGACAAGAGCTGGGGAAAGAACAATTAACCCCGACAACAGCTGCAGAGGGTAACACCCATCAGCTGCAGGGGGTGACAGGGAGACGTCCCTGTCACTGCTCCGCCACCAGGAGACGTTCCAGGATTAAAGGAGCGAAACGTTGGTGAATGGTGGTTCCTGGCTGATGACCCTGCAGCTGACCCGTGGGCACCGGAGGAGGTGCGACCGGCAGTAATGCCTAGCAGGTGTTCCATCTACCTGTACATTTCACTACAATACGGGTGCACACATATGCATTAATTCATGCTTAACTAATGCACAGATAATCACAAGTTAATGTTCATGTTACATCAGCAACTAATGAACATTCTATATGATTCATAGATTAAGTAATAAATAAACTGTTATTAGTTAAATGTGCCATAATGTATTAGTTCCCTAATAACATTGTAACGGGGCAGATGAGACGTGAGACGTGCGGATCCATTTGCGAAGCTTTATTATAAAACATGGTCATAAACAGGCAGGGTCAATGAACAGCAAACAGGTATGGCAAAGGCAAGACACAGAGCAATCCGTAGAGCAGCGTGGGTCGATGATCGGCGAACAGTATCCAACAAGGGCTAGGCAGAGAGATAATCCAAGTAAACGAGCAGTAATCCAAGCGGGGTACAAACAGAGTCCAAAGGGCTAGGCTAAATCCAGGAAACACAGCAAGAATCAAAACACAGGAAAACACAAAAGGCAAGGCAAGACTATGATACTGAGAAGGCTCCGTAAAGTAGCTATCACTAGGATAAACGCTATGCAATACTCGGCGATAACACTAAGGAAGTCCATGGCTTAAGTAGCGTGTGTGATTGGGTGATCAGTGAAATCAGCTGTGTGTGTCGTCAGTGCACTGGATGATGGGAAATGCAGTCCGATGGTGAATGGCAACAGTAATGTGGTGCAAGAGTCAATGCTGTGAGTGGGTGACCTCTGGTGGTGATTGTCTAGAAGTGCATGGACCAGATTCGTGACAAACATATTATATTAACTAATGATGTAAATTCATATGTTAATTACCACAGTGGTCAAAGCTATGTACTTCAGCTTCCAGTTGTCTAAATTAATTAATCGTTAGCTAATGATTTGCAGGCATCATGTTATGACTTTACTTGTTGAGGCACAGAACTATTAACTAATTGTTAAGTAATATGTCATTGAGGTTATGGATTTTGAATTAGTTAGTCATGTGCCTCAGCAAGTAAAGTCATAACATAATGATATCTTTGCAAATCATTAGCTAGTGATTAATTAAAGCAGACAACTGGAAGTTGAAATGCATGGCTTCGACCCAGTGTAGTAATTAACAAATGAATTTACACTATTCGTTAATATAATATGTTGATAGGGAATTAATACATTATGACACATTTAATTAATAATAATTTATTGACTACTTAATCTATGAATCATATAGAATGTTCATTTGTTGCTGATGCAGTAATTATTAATAAATGGTTTAGTTCTTTGTGAGTTATATATTAACTCATGATTATCTGTGCATTAGTTAAGTATGAATTAATGCATATTAGTGCCACCGTATTGTAAAGTGTTACCGAAATTGTTTATTGTATTAATTCGTTTTTGTTAACTTGTATTTATTTATGTATTTTTTTCTTTGTTATTTACCCAAATAATTATGCTTTGTTATTTTAGGTGGTTTATGTTTGTCCCCTTAATGCACACTGAAAGGGAATGGTGATTTGGATGCCTGAAATTCTTTCATTACTACAGTGCATGCTAGTGAATAAAAGTTAATAAAAGAAGAACCATGGAATTCTGGAAGAACCCTGGAATCTGACTGACAAAAAAAAAAAAAAAGGGAGCAAGTGTTCATTACTAGCTCATTATAGTTCATGCATGCTTGAGTACTTGATAGCTTCTGATAACACCGACTAGTATTTGAAATATGTGATGGACTAGCCACCAAATATATTACCTACTCGATCTACTATCTAGCTGCTGTGTTCGAAGTCACCCCTGTACCCTCATACACTATTCCCTACGTAAGTCCACTAATATAGTCCACTTAAAGTATTGCCTGAAAACAAGACATTGAATTCACCAGAAGGGATGCTGTTTTTTGTGCTTTGCTTGTTGGTTAAAATAAAATTTAAAAAATAAACAAATAAATAATGCTGACATTGTGGTTGTTATTGCTTCGTGTCAGGCGCATTGATTACCTGCATGAGTATTTCCTGCCAGATTTTTCCTCAGAAGAGTTGCTGAATCACTATGTTATGCTTTTAAAATGTATTAAATGGTATCTCCCACTGTCCTTCAGATTACAGAACTGAGAGAAAAACAAAGTGTAAAAACATTTCAGACAATAACTGAGACATGAGATCTCCTTGACTTGTGTCATCGATGACTTGTGTCAGTTAGCAAGCTTAAAGGTAACCCATAGCACTCTCTAATTGTGTCACTGAACTATCTGAAAGAATGAAAATATTCATAAGCATTTAATTAAGTAGCAATTTACATATAATTGTTGTACATACATAAACTCTAATAATGTACAAACATCACCTGCTCCATGATTTTGAATCACTTTGAGTAATATACCCTAAACAATTAAAGTACTCCATATTTTGGGGAAAGAATGATGAAGCATATTTTAATGAGATCTTTTCAGCTTTTTTTTTTAGTTTGGGCAGCCATCCACCCAGTACTGCTGCAGCAACCATCACATCCCAGTCCCATCCATTTTCTGTGGTGGAGAGAGTGATCTGAGACCAGACTACAGGCTTACAAGTAAGGTTGGGTACCGTTCACATTTTAACCGGTATGGTACCGGTATTGGTACCTGATACCCAACGGTACCTTTTTTTCGGTACTTTGCTCTCTGTGTAATAACGAAACATTTATTTCAATGAAAAACCCTCAAATCTGTTTCTTTCTTTTTTCCCCCCCCAGAAATACTTTAATCAAATCAATCAAATGATTGATTTGCTCAAATGATTGCTCATTTTTAGTCCATCTTCTATCCTGAAAAGTCTGTCTTGCAGAGATTGACTAAAAATGAGCTCCTAAAACTTACTGCCAGATTCTGGAAGATAAATTCTTCAAACAGCGGTACAAGAGGATTTGGTGCTGGTGCTTCAAGAGTCACTCTCAACTTATCTGTCCATAAAGCCTATGGAAAATCAGTCAATGTATTTCACAACACTTCAGCATGTTATTCTTATTAAGTGAGGGTCATTTTTAAGGATTTTTTACCCACGCAAAGTCTCTGAGAACCTGACACATTGCACTTCTGGAGACTCCAGGTAGGTTGCAGTTCTGGAAAATGATGGTGCTGGAGACTGAATGGTTCCTGATGTTTTCTCATCTAATTCTTCACCTTAATTCTTAATTCTTTTGCAGTTAACATGTGTCTTTTCTTCTCCACATGTCTCCACCTGTCACCTTGTCTAACCCTGCTGACCCAGTGAGAATTTCGCTCCCCTCAGCTACAAGCAGTTTGTGACCATAAAGGCAAGCTTTTAGACATCTTTGTAGGCTACCCAGGGTCTGTTCATGACTCAAGAGTTGGGGATGGTGGGTATCCAGGTATATCTCAGCCAATCTCCCTAATAACTCCATACAGGGATCTTGTCACAAGTCCAACAGAAGCTTGATTCAACCACCACCATTCAAAGACATGAAGCATCATTGAGAGGTCTTTTAGGATCATGAAATCAAGGAGGCGGAACATCTTTTTGGAGGTGAAGCCAAATTTTGCCCCTTCTGTGATTACTTGTTGTGCAATTCTTCATAAGATTGGCCTCACCCCTGGTAACACTGCTGAGCCAGTTGAGGCAGCACTTGAGCCAGATGACAGCAATGATGCTCTGCTACAAAACTAAGACCCTTATTAGAGAGCACCTTGCTGCAGCAGCCTCTGCACCTGACAGAGATGACATTTACAATGCCATGTGATCTGGTCTTCTCTCTTGGGCCTCAGGCCTCTCTGCCTCTTTTTTCCCGGAACTCCAAAACTGAATTCCTACACTGTATTTTTTCTCTTTCAAGCAAGTCTGTGGAACTGGACGCAGTGGATGCAGCTGAAGCAATCAGAAGGGGAGGCTGAATTACTTCATGCATCAGGTCAACCCTATACTATAAAAGTACTATAAAAGTATAATACTTGTGTGGATATATTGGATAAATTTGACTTATACTTTTAATATTAAAGCTGACATGGCACATCTTTAAGTACCAGCATGCACAAAAAACATTTAAGTCATTTAACAATTATTAAAATGCATGAGTCATACTCAATAATTTTAGAAAGCTTTTTTTTTTTTTTATATTATAAAGCCACTGGATGAATTATATTTTGGGACTAATTCAAGGCAAACCTTTTGTGTATTTTAGGTTTTGCCACTTTTTCCCAGGCCTCTCTGGGTTGAATTTATCAGTAAGTCCATCTCTTGACGGACACACAAACAGTCAGCCTTCGAACCATGATGAAGATTCATTTAACATCCATTAATTTCAAGACTAAATAAATAAGCTACAAATAAAACTAGGGGTGTAACGGTACGCGTATTGTGTATCGAACGGTTCACGGGCAAGTTCCAAATGGAAGTGATCATCCCTATCTCCTTGGAGTGGGTACTTTGGTGTGAGCAGGGCACGTGCGAGCCATTATTTAGTCATTTGAAATGCACTTGGTGAAGGGAGCGTAATTTCCTCATTATCTTCAGCTGGGATGTTCCCGTGACAACGCAGCACGTTGTCCGTCAGCAGATGTCGCTGTTTTAATGTCAAAATTTTTTTTATTATTATTATTGTTGTTAGCATAACTGTTGCAAATAAACATACATTTTATATTTTAAAAGTTTTTCAAATATGCTATATAATATATAAAAAGCAATATATATAAAACTTTTTAAAATGTAAAATGTATATTTTTTTATGCCGGTGTCCATCAGCAAATCCGTTCGATACACGATACACGTAATGTTACATCCCTAAATAAAACACATTCCAATATCAAATTTGTTTTAAAGCTTTGCTACAGACAAAATTGTAAAGGTTTTGTTATATTTAACAAATGATCCAACAGGCCCCTCACCAACAACTGCATGGGTGCCAGGGTGTCTGTGAATGAACCCCTAAGCCACAACTAACACCCACAGGCAGAACAGGACACTGGTTAACATAGCAGCAAGGACACATTACAAGATAAGGCCAGTTTTACGACCTAAAGAAAATTATTACTCTCACATAATTCCCTATTGAAACAGACACATACTGCCCATAGAAAAGGACTTCTTTCATTAATTCATAGACAAAAGTTTCTGAACGAACAAGCAGATCCCAGGACATGGTGTGTATCGTTACTGTTCTGAATATTGTCTTTTGTATTATATACTGTTTTATGCATGCTTTATAATTGAATTATTAGGTCATGTAACCTTATTGGTGTCAAGTTTCATATCAAAATGATCGTCTCTTAAATTTTTGAATGATAGTCTATATCTTCATAACTGAGCAGAAATTTTTTTATTTGGGCCACATTTTCCTGCAATGTGAACGTAGCCAAAGAGACTTCTTCCCTTCAATAATTACACATTTTTCACTGGTAAAGCCAAACTCAGTAGGTGTGAGATTTGCCAGAAGTTAAAAGGCCTCACATCAGTGACCGTTACTCTCTTACTCTTGCCGCTGTTGGACACTTCCGGTTGCTCGTCCTGATTTCTATATGCCTTTCCTTTCTTATTTATAAGGATCTTCAAGTAGGGTGACCATACGTGCCATTTTTCCCGGACGGGTCCTAGCCAGGATTTCTGTATTGCCTAAAATGTCTAGGTTTTGGCTTTGTTTGCATGTGCAGACCGATCGGTGTATGACATCAAAGTACCATACAGATGGTTCCTTATGCTTTCAAAATGCTCTCAAAGTACTTTGATGTCAAACACTGATCGGTCTGAGCCGCGCCACTTTAAGTCGAACACACCTAAGATGTACACGTATTTGCAACCCTTTTTCGTATATCCCACCTTCTCACACACCATGGTCCATTATGTACAATTCCTGCATGTTATTGGTCAAACTACTTTTTGATCATTACCTTCAGGAAACAGGAAAACAAAACTAAAACAAATCCTGGCAAGGACGTGTCCGGAAAAAATGGCACGTATGGTCACCCTATCTTCAAGTTTTTAGACA
>JAFVLL020018345.1:0-26404 GCA_021397915.2 Tor tambroides | reverse complement strand
GAGCTAAATCTGTGCGGTGGGTTCACCTCTCTGCACTGGGCCAGGCCTGGGCTCACCTAGCGTCTCCTCTCTCAGCAGACAGGCCCCATCTGCCACCTGCTCCGCCGCTCTGTCCCAGTGACAACTGTCGAGCAGGCACGCAAGATTGATTATCAGTCAAAGCCCATAGCGCTAGCAGCAGATTTCACTAGGTAAAGCTTGCTGATCCAGCAAAGAGCCAGAGCGCAAAGTTACGCTGGGCCGTGCCAACCACGCTCTGTGTCGGGGCGCTCAGAGAACAGCCGTGCGTGTCGCCATGAAAGCCAGCCAAGGAAACACAGCTGCAGCACAGAAGTTCCGGCCCGGAAAACTTGGCACCCAGCAAAGGACTCATAAATAAACATGGCTGTAAGATGGCACCGTTTTTGGGCGTCTCCTGGGCCAGGATAAATAGCACATGATCTCATGCGCAACCCATTTGGAGAGGAACAACTCAATATAACAGCACTTGCATGGAAGAGAATGTGAAAGAATTCATATATCTCATCAAAAGCCTGATTAATACGTTAAAGCTTGACTGTAATATTGGTAATTTTTTTTAAAAAAAAGTAAAATTGGAGCACTTTTCAGTCTATATGGTAATAGAACTTGTGGTAGTACTTTACTTAAAGCCTTTATGTATAATGCATTATAAAAGTAGTTTTAATGCATTAATTATGCCTTGTAATGCACCTTATACATAGTGCAATCTCGTGAATAATTGTAACCACAGTTAATACATTATAACACTTCATTCTTACACTATACTTTGCTTATAATCATTTACGACAAGATAAAACAGCGTACATTATGTATTACAGCGTACATTATGTAATGCATTATACCCTAATAACTCTTTATAATGCATTATACATAAAGGCTTTAAGTAAAGTATTATCAAACTTATTTACACACACACACACACACACACACACACACAAGATCAGACGAGATTTAAAATATAATTTACATGTATAAGTTATTTACTTATATTTGATTTTAATTATCTATACATATTTCTATATGTATAATTATTTAATTATTTAATTATTTGCGATTAATCGCATACAAAATAAAAGTTTGGGTTCACATAATAAATGTGTGTGTGCTGTGTATAATAATTATGTATATATAAATACACACCTATGCATGCATATATTTATGAAAAATATTATTTTTATAAATAAAATATTTATATTTATAGATAATATAAATTATATATAATTATAAATATATATTCACATGTTCATATTTCTTAAATATATAGATATTATTTTATTTATAGATTTTATTTATATATACACACTATTTATACGCTGTATACACACATTTATTATGTGAACACAAACTTTTGTTTTGTATGCGATTAATCTCAATTAATATATAAAATATATTGATATATATTTTATATATAATATATAGTATATTCTCAAATATATATATATAATTATATAATTATAAGTCTTTGGCTTTACATTACAATTACTAATAATAATATTTATAATAAATAAATAATATTTTTAATAATTAAATGTTATATAACAATGTTTATAATAATTATTTAATATTTACATAATATTTATTGTATATTTATATATAACACAGCAACATAATATATGTGGATGTTATTTTTTTTATTATCATGTAGATTGAAATGTGTACCAAGTTCAGTTTAACACCACAGATACATGTATTTTTTTGTTTTGAATGTTTATGGTAATAATGAAAAAGCTCCTCCCAGACATTTAATCTGTTGTATTCTTCAAAAAATATTTAAAAAAATCTACCAAAATTGTGTCCACTTGCGCGATTCAAACTCAATTAAGTGAAAACGAGTTGGAGAGGAAAAGGATTATGTGGTTTCCACTTGCTCTTAATTGAATGGAAAACACCCTTTCTTTGGTAGAGTTTTTAAACAGTACGAATACTCTCAAATGTCTGTACTTTCTAAAGCTCTTTGACTGCATTCCCCATGTGGTCGGCATTCCCATTGAAAAACAAATACGAGCGCCGAGTGCTTCTGGGCTAAGCTTACCTCCTCCAGGGGAGCTCAGAGCATTGGGTCGGTTGGGCGGCCCACTGGTGGGGAATTCACCTCATGGATAATGATGGTTGGCAGGGGTGCTGCCTCGCTTGTGGCTCCCTGCCAAACTGCTGTCGGTCAAAGCCCCTTTCGCGGGGGAAGCCATTGTGGTAGATTTGCATTAACCGGCGAGGCCTTGTGAGTACAGTGCATGTCGTGCTGAGATATAACTCTTTAATCCGTCATCATTCACTTGAACTCCTTTCAGCGCTGCGTTCCGCCGCGGTACCTCTGTGTCATCTCAGGTGCGACACGCATCCACAACAACATTCATTATCCGGGACCACTTCCCTCCCTGAAAGTAAACCGTGTTTGATTTAACAGCCAGAATGAACCGAAGGGCCCCCCGTGTAGACGGAGACAGCAACCCTAAAGCTTGGCAGCCATTCAAGGCCTTGAATTCCTCTCTCCAACCAGGATGTCACGGCCAAGACATAGAGACTGTATTTTCCTTTCTTCTCCTGGATCTTCTTCCCCCTTTTTTCTTTCTCACATCTATTTGGTGGGGGCGCTCCGTTCAGACTGATTTAGGGGGCATCCGTGTCGACCGGGAACAATCGGTAAACCGAGGGACAAAGCTGCCCGCTCTACTTGAATTACAAGTGGTTGGTACTCATGGAGAAGAAAGGGTGTTTCAATGCACCCTTCAGGGGGCAGCGTAGAGCCTCACCTATGGAAATGATGAGTACAAGCACACATACACACACAAGAAACTCAAACACTTCCCTCTTCGCCACTGGAGTGCTTTGCAAACAAACACGGGGATAATTTTCATACTAATGGCCGGGCGTGGAACCGCAGTTTTGAACTGCTGATTTGATGTGGTTAGTGTGGCACGGTTGAAGTAAATAAGTGTTTTTATGGCCTGTAAACAGTTTGCAGAGGAAAAATGGTGCCATTAGAGGTGTTGGTTGGTGGATGTATCGTATCAAAGAGGTCTGCAAGGAATTTTGAGATGCAGAAACTTCCTGAAAACACTTGTTTATTTGTGAACTAACTATTATGTCCCATTATATATATATATATATATATATATACATCTATATACAACCATTATCACACAATAAATATTGAAATGGTTTAGGTATCTCACCTTTTAATTACAGTAGATTATTATAGTTATAAATATAATAAAAATACATAATAAAATATTATAAATATCTTATTTTAAAATTGAATGGACCGGGGACCAGAGTAAAAATATAACATGTTTAAATATTAATTTGAAAAAGTCATTAAAAGTAACAAAAGCAAATGACATTAGATTTAATAAAAATCATAAAAAAAAACCTGTAGTTGAAAAACACCCATGGTTATGTTATGAATTGTAAATAATTGTAAATTTACTGCTGATAATCATAGTTTTATGAGATACAGTATGAAGCTGAGGATGTAGGCTGTATGTAAATATATTATTTAATTATAAATCTATGAAATATTTTATATACCAGCAATCATAAATTGATTTGAACCAGTGTTGTTTTAGTATCGTTGATATATTATTATGGATTTTTGTAAATATTGTGAATTATTGTATTTTTATGTGTTCTGTTTTCATTTTAATTTTGGTTAAAGCTTTAATATTTGTGTGTGTGTGTGCAAGTAATGAAGATCTGTTTTTTTGTTTTTTGTTGGTCTAGGGTTTCATTAATGATAATAAACCTGTTTTGAATATCAAACTGGTCAACATTTTGATAAAAAATGACACTTATGGGAGTAATAGAAGCTTCAATACATTGCAGTGTATCCTTTAATTAAGACTGCTTGACTTCAACAGGATCAATAGCTTCATTTTCAACCTGCTATTACAAACAAAAGATTGGCCTTCATCTCATTTAATTAGGGCCTTGGCATTGCGAGACTCCAGCTACCCACGCACTTTCTGGTGAAGATGAATATGTTTGAGTGTGCAGGGCGGGGGTGAGGGTCACATTGAACCGCACCTGACGACTCCTTCCTGTTTAGTCCCGATCATGCATGGACAAAATGGACAGAAGGAATGCAATACAACAAGACAAAACCTCATTTCGTCTTGCAACAAATGCAATTTTTTTAATTGCACAAAAGGTTATTTATAGTGGAAAAAGTGTCTTTAGATTATTAAAATGTTCTTTAGACTAAGAAAACAATGGTTCTTTTAGGAAGGTTCTTTGGGGAACCCAAAATGCTTTGTCACCTTTTCACAATAGCCAAAATATTCTTTATTTTGAACATTTAACAACCTTTGGAGGTAACCTACAGCTTCTTTGGCTCACAGTTTTAAAAATGAATCTCTAGAGTTATGGACACAGCAGGAACAGCCAGTTTCCTACAGCCAAATTTCAGGGTGAAATTCAACTCTGGGTCAATGAACAAACTGATCACTCATAATCTCTGGCTTCCACATCCATTACATCAACTGGATAAAATTATTTGTCTGTCAAGAAATTTCATTTTTCTTGACAAAATATGAACCAATCACAACTGAGCTTGCACCAACAGTTTCAACCACAGACTTCTAGATGTCTTCATAACGTGTCCATTCAAGGAGCAAACATTCTTAAAACTCAAGATTTCTTATTTGCATCGATGGTTCCATGAAGAATATTTAAAGGGCCCATGAACTGCCTTTGTTTTTATTTTGTACTGTTCTCTGAGGCCCACTTACAATGTTATCAAGTTTTTTACATTAAAAAAAAACATAATTTAGAAGTAATAAGCTATTTTTTGTCCTGTTTTTAACCGCCCTCATCATAACGCTCTGTTTGAATAGGATTGTAGAAGTAAACGCCCACTGCTATGATTGGCTAATAGTTGTGTATGTTTGATATCATACATTCCTCATAGATGGACGCTGCTGTGATTTAGGTCAAAAATACATAAACAATTCAATACATATCAGATGTTCTGTAAGAAGAGACAAAGTAATAGTTACCATGAAATTTTCTCGGATCCAATATTCGGCACAGCATCGTCTTTTAGTTTCAATCTTTCTGAAAATCTCGCATCGAATTGTGCCTTGTTTGTAAATGAATGTGCGGTAAAATGTAGTGAACAAAGGATTGAGTTCTTACTGACGCAGTCTGGCTCTTTATTAAAAATAAAGTTCATCCACTCGTTCCTAACGTTGGGATCAGAAGGAAGGCAACGCAAACACTGTTTTCCACAACTTGGCACTGAACAGCATCTTATCTTTAGAACCATCTTTATCGTTTGGTTTCAGCATAGACCTGCGCGTTCGTCCTCTTTTGTAAACACTACATGAGCGAATTGGTGGGCGGAGCAAGCATTGATCTTCTTCTGCGGAGGCGGTGCTTAACCACACTATTACATCATAGAGTAGAACATTCCAAAAGCTGTGGTTTTGCCACGCTGCCTTTAATATAAGCAGTTTTTAGACTAACGACAAAGTTTTGAGGATGTTACAATGACCTCTAATATGTCAAAAGATCAAGGGAATTTTGGTTTCTCAGTTCACAACTCCTTTAAAATCCATAGAACCGTTCCCTTCCACAAAAGGTTCTTTAGATTATTAAAATGTTCTTCACACTAAGAAATAAATGGCTCTTCTAAGAAGGTTCTTTGAGGAGCCAAAGATCTTCTATGGCATTGCTGTAAAACCCCATCTATGGTTACACGAAGAATCTTTAACATCCGCAGAATCTTTTCATTGCACAAAAGGTTCTTTACAATGGACCAAAGTTATTGCAGATTATTCAATTGTTCTTCACAATAAGAGCAATTATTTTAGGAACTGTTCAATGAAAGGTTCTTTGGTGCACCCAAAATGGTTCTTTTATATGTCATTGCTAGAAAAGCCCCTTTTGGAACCTTTATTTTTAAGAGTGTATCTGTTAGCATAGTTTTTCTGCAGAGTTCATAAAGCACTTCCTTATTAAACCAAAGATAATCCTGCTTAATTTATGAATGACCTTAGGACCGCAAAGACATGCGTTTGCCCATTTGATCATGGAGTGCTTCAAGGATTTATGCATCACACGCATACACAAGAACAAGGCTCGAACTAATCAGAATGCTATTTGCTAATTACTTTGTTTAATTCCTCCCAACTTTTAAATCAGTAATTAGCACAAATAATTATATGTTAGAAGTGTTGCAGAATGTCATGGTAAAGTTTGTTCTGTTTGTTTTGTTTACTTTTCAGTTCCAGTAATTAAAGTAATATTTGAGTGCCGTTAGATGTACGCCAGTTGAAAGCTTTTCTTGTTAACACCTACAGAGTCTGTAAATAACACCAGCAGTCGAATAGTATTAAAGACTCTACAACAGACAATGTTTGACATAAGTGTCTTTATAATTCTGTTAAAGTGTTTTCTAAGAGACATGCTGCATATTTTGAACGCTGTATATAAAAGCTGCATTTATATTTTTAGAAAGGGAATCACATTAGCATGAGTTCATGATAAGTGTTCTGTAATGAAGCTGTAGTATTCTCTATACAACTTTTCAGATTCTCTAATACCACAACTTTTCCTGCCCTTTTGGACTTGATTTTCTAGAGGCGAAAGTGGAATTACAAAAACTAATTACACGCATCAGTAAAACAAGAAAACAAACAGCTGTTATTGTGCTTTATACATCTGAAATGTCAAACAAAAATAAATCAGTACATTTCATCATGGAATTATTAATTGCTTCATAATAAACCCAAATTGAGTAAACATGCATTGACAAACAATCTGGTTTGTCTGTTACATGTGGCTTCTATCACAGCGCTCATTAAAGACTTTGTTAATTAGCAGCTGGAGACAGTGGCTGAGGTGTGCACTGTGTGATTTTTTTTTTTTTTTCCTTTTTCTTTCTTTTTCTGCCCTCTGTAGACTGTGACACCCAGGATATTTTAGATAATTCCCAGCACAATTAACAAACATCCACCAACTTTTCTCGCAACCTTTGTCACAATCACACATATGCTGTCAGATGGAAGTGTTTTGACTAATTTTGCCAATGTAAAATCTCACTATTTTGTGACAGCCCTTTGTAATACGATTGTTGCATTTTCTTGTTTGGCTCAGTTCTGTATTTGAACAATATTTGTTTCAAAAACCATGCTTTCTATCAGGATTTCTGCTGATAAATAATTTATATTAAGTAATTGTAATAATTCACCACGTATTTGTTTTTCTGAATTTCAATCTTCATGCATGTCCTATCATGTTTCCACTTCTTGCAATCCCACATATTAATCAATAAATCTATTTTATTATACATATAATCCCAATAACATGCGATTAGGAACCATTCTAGAATCTTTATTATTATTATTATTATTATTATTATTCATTAAATTGTTAAATTCATTAAAACCAAAAAATTAAACAAAGTTTGAAAAAGTCTGCTTTAAATATACTCAGAAATTAACAAGCTGCACACAAAAAGCTTCTTTGCCTTGGGCACGTCTGTCTGTTTCCACAGATACAGCAGCGTGTTTCTCTCTAAAGCATCCGTGTAGAAACGTTTAATTTGAGGAGTTCCGCCATCTCGAGAGCAGTGGGATGTCAGAACATAGACATTTAATTGTTGAAGTACAAACATAAGTACAAATGATTTGTTGCCCGATTTTTGTAGTTTACATATATATCTAATTACAAAATATGGCTTTTTGTTAAATCATACTTGTTTCTGTCAGGGCGTTAAAGAGCGAGGCAAACGCTCACACGGGAAGCAGCATGGACTGGAAAGGCCAACGCTCATGACAGCTGCATAGAAACGTGAAAAAAACCCTCTTTATATTAGGTTAGTAAGCTCGACAGTTTAATTATACAATATTATTCTGCAACATATATGTACATTACACTTTTTTATCGCTTTGTATGCTGTTACGGTGGCGTATCTTGTTCACTAACTGACTACTAAAGACAGTTTAAAATGTTCTAAACCTATTGACTTAACTAATTATTTCTTTGCAGAGTTAAATATGGGTGTGTTTATGTTGTAAATAAATAGTTAGCGAATCGTCCTGCACTTACCTCTTGTTTTAAACACATAATTCATGCTTCCTATGCATTTTTTTGTTTGTATTCTTCAGGATTATGGTAGATTCTAGTGGCCCACAGAAAGACTGGTACTCAATACTGGGTGCCTGTCCAACAGATGGCATGCAAGAACTGAAACAGAAGTATCAGAAGCTCATCCTCATGGTAGGTGTTCAGAAAACTGTTTTAAACTTTGATAATAAGATCCAGTATTAATAATTGAGCAGCAAGTCAACATATTACAATGATTTCTAAAGGATCATGTGACACTGAAGAGTAATGGAGCTACGTAGCTTCGGAATAAATTTCATTTTAATATATATTAAAATAGAAAACAGTTGTGTGTTATTATAATATTTCACAATATTAATGTTTTACTCAATTTTATTTTTGGTCAAGTAAATGCAGCCTTGATGGGCATGAGAGACTTATTTCAAAAACATAATAAAAATATGATGTGTACATTTTTTCCCCTTCATGGGTTACTTTAAACCCACTCCTGACCATAATGTCGAGATTTGGTCCCATATGTAACAGTCATGCAGACCAACAAAGAGTTTTCGAAACTTCTGAAATCACAAAATTAATTGCTGCTGTTAGTATTTATGTTTTAATATATTGATGCTCATAGGTTTGAAAATCGTCTAGAAAAATGGTAGGCTTTGGAATCAAAAAGACTGTGAACTACTGCCATAAATGCCGTCTAATATGTTATTCAGTGCATGTCTACCAAGTACCAAAATTCATACCGAGATAAAGATTATGCAGATTATGCTTGATTCTCCCATTAAAGTTTCCTCCAAGGGCAAATTGTTCTTGCTAAATACGAGCTTTGAAAACATATGCACAATTAATCAATGGCATCAGTATTTCTCATTAATACACATTGCAGGTTGACTTATCCCAGTCAAGTTATACTTAAGCTGATTTGTTTAATCCCAAACCCATTTTAATTACAGCAATCACATAACACCAGTCGATCAATCAGGATGTGTGCCGTACAATTTGTAGAAGCAGTTTGAAGAGTCCGGGCCAGCGCCTTACGCAATATACAGCAGGAAAGTGATTGGTAATGAAATTGATGATGGTTTAAAACTTCAGATCCAAGTCAAATGAATCCGTGTTTCATGATAGAAATGATATCTGTTTCTTCATATTATAGTCAGTTGAACAGGAGTCAGTTTACGGATCCAGAATCAACCACACAATTTGCATTACCAGTGTAACCTCAAGCTTAAACCAATCCATAATGCTGTAATACGGTTTGCAGTCGGTCAGTGTCCTGTGTCCATTCAGACTACTGTCAGATCAGCCTGACAGTAGGTGGCAGTAGTGTGATGGTAGTAGCCTTTGTGCCCCCTGTCTCCTCTCCTCCCTCTCCATTGAAGCAGAGAGCGGCTGCAGGCAGCATACTAGAGCCCAGCGGAGGATGTGGCAGTGCTCCCTTCGCAGCCTCTGAGAGATGATGATGTATTGTTAGAGCTGGCGAGTGCTCCAAATTGCCCAGCCCTTTATATTGTGCTCCTGCTCTCCAAGCTCCATTAGCCCCAGTAAATGAATATTTTACAATGCGTGCAAAGAGACAGCAATTAAAGTGTGTAACTCCAGAGGGGCAGGAGGACGGGCCGCTCTAACCGAGCACCAGCCTCTCGTTGTGTTATGTATTTATGACAAGTACCTGAGCTACGCAGACTGGAAGTTGTAGAGTGACACCATAGGAAATGTGTGATTAGTGTTTGTCACGTCAGAATGCGTCCTGAGAAGACTTTGGAAAACAGTATAGTAAGCATTAATGTTCACATCAAGCTAATGTTTTCAGAAATTTTGCTCCCTGATATACACAAAAAAAATAAAAATTGGGTGTAGAAATAATTTTCACTCAGAAATACTTTTAAAATAATTACAAGGAATAAGAAAGTAACATTGAATTAAACATTACATTTTGACTGAAATACTTTTTTCTTGTAAAATGTACCCCAATAATCATTTTTTTTATTTGCAACTTAGAAAAATATTTTTTTACAGTAGGTTTAAGGCATGTGACATAATCAGATATTTATTTTAAAAAGATGTGCCCAGTTTCTGACAGAATTATGTATAGCATGAAATATTTAATATATTTTAACATTACAGCTGTTCAAAAGTTTGGGTCATTATGATTTTTTTTTTAAAGAAATTAAAAGTATACTTTTTTCAGCATGGATGCATTCATTTGATTAAAAGTGACAGTAAAGGCATTTCTAATATAAATTAAACTTTTTTTTTTTTTTATAAATGTTGTAATTTGACACTTTTATTCATCATAGGATCTAGAAGAATAATATTAATCAGCACAACTGTTTTCAACATTTATAGTAATGAGAAATATTTCTCGAGCAGCAAATCAGCATTTCTGAAGGATCACATGACACTGAAGACTGGAGTTATGATGTTGAAAATTCAGTGTTGTGAATAAATTTAAATTACATTTAAAATATATTAAAATAGAAAAAAATATTTTAAGCTGTAATAATATTTTACAATATTACTGTTTTACTCTGATTTGATCAAATAAATGCAGCCTTGGTGAGCATAAGAGAATTATTTTAAAACCATTAAAACATCTTACTGACCCCAAACTTATGAACATATTTAATCTATTAAATAATGTCATTATGAAAAAGAATATTAATAAACCATGCCTAATACAACCAGGGACATTTTTAAGAAATTAAATAAGTAATTTTGCACATTTAGTTTTTTTTTTTTTTTTTCATTTTGTCTTTATAAAAAATAAAATAAATAAATAAATATATATATATATATATATGTATGTGTGTGTATGTATTACACATTTTTCTTCATAAAAAATGTGGTATTTTTACATTCAGCCCAGCATTCCTTCATCTTTCCATCAGACACTAAATCAAACATTCAGTTACGACAGACCTGAAACCCAGTTCACAGGGATTGTCTATTTGACAAAAGACTACCCAGGGAGATGTTTGTGGAGCAGCGGTATGTGTTTGCCAGGGCTAAGCTGCACTTCACACCTGTGGTCCTGACTCCTCAAGCTCACCTACAAAGAGTAGAGGGAAGCAAAACCCTATCTCCGATTCCGCCACTGGGGAGAGAGTCTAATTCTCTGGCAGAATCTGGCGTCCTGCTGGAGGTAACTGAGAAATTGTGCTGCCAAGCTTGCGTGACCATTCTCAGGGTTCAGGAACAGAGCTGTTTTTCTGTTTCTGGTCTGGCTGAGAATAGAAGTGGACTTTAGGAGAGGTGGTGTTTCAGATTTACCACTGAAATAAAAACAGCATTTCTGATATCTAAACATAAGGCTTTGGTTTCTTTTGAAATTTTTGCACATACTGATTTAAAGTTTCACTTACAGCTCAGGTTTTCACTTTAGCTATTTAGCTTTGGTCATTCTCTGATCCTCTGATCTGAAGCGTCCTAAACACAAATCGATTTAATCCTCTTAGCTGGTATCCTGTGCAGTTCCTAATCTTAATGTCCTTTTTTTTACTCTGGTACTTTTAATTAAACTAAGATTTGAGTGAAAAAGGACGCTTTCTTGCATTTTACCAACTTGAAATCCTCCTTAGTACGTAATAGTGTCGTGTGAAAGTGCTAGTACTGGACTGAACTCGCTTCCAGAAGCCTTCCATCTCTTGGATGGCCCCAATGAATGATTTACGTCAATATATTTAAGGTTCTTTCAGTTAAAGCTCATCAGCCCCTCTTTTTCATATTCGAGGCGGCTGAGCGCTTGCCCTCTTTCACCCGCACTGTGATAACGCCAAGAAACGGTTAATGATTCTCTCAATCAGGAAGTTAATTTTTGGCTTGTTGCTGCATTTGCTTTTCTCATCGCATTCTGACCGCCCATTAACAAAGTGAAAACAACAACAAAAACACAAACAGAGAAGGGGGGATGAACGGGAAACAACGGAGAACGGGCACCCTTAAATTTTAATTAGTTTTAAACGTAATTGCTTGAAATGATTAGTTGAATTCAGTCTTCCTGTTACTTAAAATTAAAAATTTAATCGCTGTGGACAGTAATTGGCTTGCCCCGGATTGTCGGTTATTGTAGCCCAGTGTCACCCCATGCATCATTACCCGACTTTGGCGGCGGTGCAGCTTCTGAACTATAGCGACCATACAAAAACACAAACACACACACATGCAATGCTCTGCTTGCCTGTGCCAGAGCATAATCAGAGTTTGGTTGAATGCCTGCTCGAAAGGATCTAAGTTGTTTTCCGTTTGCCCCTCTCAACCTTGCTCTTCTCCAGTGGGCGAATGAAGAGCCCCGCGGCTCGGCTGACCCTCGACCCCCACTAATCGATAGCCACAGCCTGCGCTCTGTAGATTCCTCAAGGAGAAGAATAACTCTGTACTGTAAGAATCCATCCAGGCTGGAAGGAACTGTCAAAATAACCCCCAAAGCTCACTTTTGGGGGCTGCATTAAACTTCTGGGTAAAAAAAAAAATGTTCGTTTTAGTGAAGCTGTGATGTTACGGTATGAACTGTCATATTTTAGGATGCGAAGTGGAGATCACATTAGTTTGGCTGGAGGAAGGAGGCACCCTTTGCCCTTCTAACTGTCCATTCTGTCTAGCCTCGTCATTGAGAAGACACATCTGTCTCAACTGATATATATTTTGCCTTTTTTGCACCATTTTTGCTAAATTGTCCAAAAGCAAGGCTGGTCCATCAGCAAATTGCCCATGAACTTCCGTCAACTGTCGTTTTGTTTACATTCTTCTAGTCTATCTTTTGTATCTCCAGTCATATTGTCAGTTTCAGCTGTGATTTAATTAAACGTAAATGTCCATGTGTAATAGTTTCAGTAAAGCATGATTGTCCTCAATCTTGATTGGTAGTTTCACCCGGACAAGCAGAGGCCGGACGTATCAGAAGGTGAAGCGGAGCAGCACCTGCAGAGATTCATTGACGTTGACCAAGCTTGGAAGATCTTGAGTAATGAGGAGAGCAGGAAGGAGTACAACCTCCAGCTACGGGGTACGTTCCCACCTGTCTGTCCTCTCATGGGCTCTCAAGTATTGAAACCATACTTGACTGAAGAGATTTGGAGGAATTAGTTGTTTAGATGGGCTATGTTTTATTGAATTTCATAAAGGCTCAGTAAATGCATTTGCTAAGCGACCACGCTTGCGTTTTTATTTATTTATTTTGACTATTGAATAATAAAATGGGCAATAAAAATAAAATGAGCAAATGGGATTTGCTAATTAATCTCATAGTAACCTCCCAGAATACTTTAGCAGTTCATCCACTTTTGAAAGAGTACTAGACAATTTTTGAAGAATTATGTTTAGATGTAACAGGCTTCACTTGCATTTAGCATTTAGTCTAGATATTAATGTAAAAATGTATCATTCATTTCTGTTCGTCAGTGTTGATAAAACTGTATTAAGAGCATAAACAAGATTTGTCACTAGCTCTTTGGGGCAGACAACTAAAATTGTCTGAAATATTTAAAATACCAAAGGAAGGAATGAAAACAGATCTGTTGTCTTTGGTCTGGACAGATGCTTCCTTACAGAAGAGGATAGTAAGAATTGTGGAGGAGGGAAATAGAGATAGCGAGAGAGAATGTAGGTCAGGTCTGTCACACATGGCCAATTCTTACATGAAGTGATAGTCTGCTTCTCTCCTCTCTCGCCTAAGGAAAAAGCTCCCCCTAGCCCTCCATTAGGACCTTCAATAAGTGTACATCCAGGGTCCTGTGCGCCATTAACTGGGGAGCTGTGGCATCGCCTTTGGGGGGGAACACTTTGCGCAGCTACTTGCTAACATAGATCGCCACAGCCACAGAATTGACATTTAGAGAGCATCCACAGAAAAGCCAGGCCTCGTCTGGGCTGCACATGCAGGAGTGATGGAGTTGACCTCTTCAATTAGATGCAGTGACTGTATTTCCCACATCAGACATGCTTTGTTTTGACTTCATATGCAAGTGTTAAATAAAGCTTTGCCTTTTATTGTAGAAATATTTGAAAATGAATTGTTTAACATTTTTTTTTTTTTTAGATAGGCTATTATAATAACTATTATATATCAAATATATTTTGGCTTACAAGTAATGTAAAGCAGGGGTCAGTCCTCAAGGAGCTTGCATGTTCATATACTAGTGCTGTCAAACTATTAATCTAATCCAAAATAAAAGCTTTTGTTTACATAATATATGTGTGTTCTGTGTATATTTATTATGTATATATAAATACACACACATGCATGTATATATTTAAGAATAATAAATATGGTGGGTTTATACATTTAAAATATTTATAAATAATATTAATTATATGAATATAAATATATACATGGAAATGCATGGTAATAATAAGAGAGCAATTTTTTTAGTGGTCTCTTTTTTTCACACAAAATAAAATAAAAAAAATTATATTTTGTAAGTTTAAAAAGTAGGGGATGCATGATATCTAACCACACCATATTGATTCTTGGCTGATATTACTGTTTTTTTTTTATTACTGTTTTTTTTTGTTTTGTTTTGTTTTTGATCGTTATCCATCCATAATGGATTTATTGGCTGATATTGGATATTTAACTTAATGCTCTTTTCCTTTATATGAGCATTGGAAGCAAAGGTAATTTAAATGTAAAAATAAAGTTAAAACAGAAAAAATGTCAAAAAGGTCGGCGCTGATAGTCTAGTGGGCAAGTGCGCCAACATATAACGGCTTTGCGTTACAGATGTCCCGAGTTCGAATCCCGGCTTGAGGATGTTTCCCTTTCCCACCCCCTCTCTCTTTTTTTATTTTGATTTTATTTTTCAGGCATTATAGTATAGAATTTTAACAGTGACAGTGGTCTTCACTTATAACATGACAATAATTATCGATACATATAAATATTGGTGCATTGTTAGAAGAAAAGTGTCTGCGCAGATCATTTAACAAACTGTTGATATTTTAGTCTAAGGGGATATTAAAATTAATCTTGGCTCTCTACTCAAGTCTATATGATCTGCTTTAATTAAGTTTGGGATTGATTATGGCCAGCTCAAAGGATACACTAATCCCCATCCAACTTAAGTAGGTTGCTCTGCAGTCATTCACTAGACACTGAAATGTGTCAATATTGACCAGACGTGGTTTGCTGTCAAACACTGTGGCCTCTATTTAAAAGGCCACGTCTGATTGGCTTAATCTTTTGCAGTTAGAAAATATATATAGTATTTATAAATATTCATGCACCCTTCTTATCAGAAATGTGTTCAGTCATTAATATTCATGAGTCTTATTCCTAAGATATGAGAAGATAGCATTTTACTTGTACACTTCTTTATGCCTCTAATCAGTTTATGCATCTCTGATTTAATGACTGAGCAGAAATGCATCAAGGGATAGTCATGCATTCGTTACTGGAGGTTATTCTGGGGTATTCTCTGAATAGTGTGAGGTAATTAATCGAGTTGTTGTGTTGCATAACTGAAATCTTCCATTCAGTTCCTACTTAGCATTTTAAATTTAATTTTTGCTTCATTTTATATCCATATGAGAGATTTTTTGAGGTACATGGAGACATCAGACTACTCATTTCAAAAACGGAGCTCATTTCTTTGTCTCATCAAGTTCTTTTTTGTACCTGTAGGGAATGAATGATGTAAATTAGTCGCAAGAACTGAAATGGCACCTACTTAGGACATTCCTTTAAACTAATTAAAAGAAAGCATGATAAAACGCTGCTCTCAAACCTGTTAATTGCCAGTATCTCAGACAGGCTGCCAGAAAGGGATAAGAACCGTTACGTGGAAGTGTCGTGTCTCAGATTCCTCAATTCATTATGAAGCGACGTGATCTAATTTCATTCTTGGCCTCTTGACAATTAATTGTCATATTGCACTTTTTCACACACAGTTTTAGTTTTAAATTCACTTATTAGCCACCTTTAAAGTAGTGCCTTTTGAGATGCCCAGCATTCCCTGCTTGAATATACAATGAATATTTTAAGACAACTCATTTGTGTGTATTCATAGCAGCAGGAGACATGAAGGCTTTGTGAAGACACTCTAAATGACCTCAGATGACTTTGCAGCTTCCCTTTTTCTAAATCTCTTATAAGTGGAACAGCGGCCCACCAATCCTCTGTGATTATTGCTTAAATATTTCAACAAGCAAGGATTGCTCTGGAAACTTTTTACAGATGCTTTGAATCTTCCAGACACTCTTTCTCTCCTGCAGGAGCTCAAAGGTTCCGGGTGTGCCGTTTTTTTTGTTGTTTTTTTTGACAAAAATTCAAAGTGGAAAATAAAATGTAGCTTTCAGAGTACATTGAAATATAGACCCTAGTCAGGTTAAATGCCTTATTGAATTTAATATATTGTATTAAAGGTCCTAGATCATGTAATTTTCACAACGCACAACTTTTTAACAATTGTTTTATGGAGTTTTTGTCCACTGAAAGTTTCTTTTTTCTTTTCAGCTGATGAAATCAGTATGTTGTTAAGGGCATATTCACCCAAAAACGAAAATTCTGTCATTATTTGCTCACTGTTCCAAACTCGTAAGATCTTCAGAACACAAATTAAGATATTTTTGATGAAATCCGAGAGCTCTCTGACCCTCCAAAGACAGCAAGGGTACTACCAAGGTCAAGGCCCAGAAAGGTAGTAAGGACATTGTTAAAATAGTCCATGTGACATCAGTGGTTCAACCGTAATTTTATGAAGCTAAGAGAATACTTTTGTGCCTTGAATGTGGTAGTTGCATTGCTGTCTATGCAGGGTCAGGAAGCTCTCAGATTTCATCAAAAATATCTTAATTTGTGTTCTGAAGATGAACAAAGGTCTTACTGGTTTGGAACGACATGAGGGTGAGTAATTAATGACAGAATTTTCATTTTTGGGTGAACTATCCCTTTTAAAAATGATTTGGAGAAAAAAAATTCACAGCCTCATTTACGTTTCTGTTAAAAATGTAGGTCTATTTATTTAATATTATTAGTGGTGTATTAGCCATAATGTATTGCATTCCCATATGCTATGCTAAAATGTGGTGTTAAAATGACTTCTTAAGAGGTCCTTTAGGATATACTGGTTTGTTCATGATATACAAATAGCATATTCTTTCATCGCTTGCTTCAAACTGGACTCAAGACATCAATTTGACTGCATCTTCATATTATATTTCTCTCTGCAGCAAATGAACTGAAACAGAGCTGGCCAGTGGATGCTCGTATAACCTTCGATGACATGAACTGGGATTGTGGTTAGTGCTCTGTTCTTAAGCGGTTTACTGGTTAATTTTCAGTCTGGGTTATACTTACAAAGCATCTCTTCTGTTTCAGACACTGAGTGTTATACGTACAGCTGCCGCTGTGGAGGAGAATTCATCTTAGAGAAGGATGACTTAAAAGAAATGGAAACAGTTGTGTGCTGCGATTCCTGTTCGCTCAGCATTGAAGTTAAGAAGGTTACATGACACTTCTGGATATGTTCAGCAAGATTCTTATTGGACTATCATTTAGCTATTTTAAAATGGGACATATTCTATGGACACACGGTTGATTTTAACAGGAAGTCAACCCCATTCATAATTCAATGTGGCAGCAATGAGAAATTATTTGTTTATTAAATATTTATTCATGAATTCAAAAGACATTTCTTTCTTAATGCTCTTTTAATGGTCTCCACATACACACTAAAAAATGCTGGGTTAAATACAACCCAGCGCTGGGTAAAATATGGACGAACCCAGCGATTGGTTTGTTTAGACCCAGTGGTTGGATTACTGCCCAGAAGGTTGGGTTAAACATTTAACCCAACTGTTGGTTGAAAACAACCCAGCATGTGTTCTGTCCAATATTTACCCAGCACTGGGTTGTTAACCCAGCATTTTTTAGAGTGTAGATGTTCAAATCAACCACACTGTAAAAACCTTCCCGTTATCCATTTCTTTTCTTGTGTAAGGGCACAAGATTTTCACTCACATGTACCTTACAGCAAGTGCGTCACCAAATAACTAGAACTGGTTTCCAGAATTGGGTCACACTAGACTCTCACTGTCTCAGAAAGCCCTTTGGTTGTTTCCTCTGAGCTAGACGTGCTCTTTTACGGACCAGATACTTAACAAAAGAAAAAAAAAAAAAACTTTCTGTTTGTTCCCCAGCCCCCTCCTTTCACTCCCCTGTGTTTGCGAGGACCAGGCGGCTCAGTAACCTCTTAGCTCTTGTCAACTTTGTTTGCATGTAAATAAATGCACTTTTTTCCTCCTCTGACAATGAAGTCACAAACTGCCTCCACACATCACTGGTTGAAAAAGGCCCTCCAGTTAATGATGAGCTTTTCTTTGCCTTATTGTTCTCCGGTCCACTCAATTTTGGGGGGAACCGCAAGGTTGCGGCATTGGAATAGGGTCATGGCTTTATTAAACTTCAAACAGTCATTAGACTGTTTGCTAAAATCTGTCGTCCCACAGTAGAAACAGCTTGATCGGGGCAAAACCACGCTTTTCATCAATGTCCTGAGGCCTGAACCGAGGCTAGACCTGCCAGTGGACCGGCAATGGACCGAACTGTAATCGACTGTGACATCAATTACGGATAATCTCATCACTTTTGGAGAGTGGGCTTGTCAAAGCTCTAATTAAGTCCTCGGTTCCCCCTATATGTGCAGACAGGATCAACAACACATTATAGTGCAATGATAGACATCATTCTATTTTTGAGGGGATCTAACTTTTAACCTAGCGTGCACTTGTGGGTCTGGCCAGGCAGTAATGCTGCTGTGTTCGTTTTAATGATTGTCCCTTTACGTCTGTGTATATGACTGTAGATGATGCAAAACAAATTATAATAATTCATAATAATTTGCATGGTAATGATGTTTTTTTGTCACTTCAGTAAACTTTTTTTTATTTTTTATGTTGGTCAACTATTTCAGTGTTTCATAAAAATAGATCAGATTTTTTGTGTACTGTGTATTTAGTTGTGTTTTTTATTTTTAAAATAATCTTTGCAATGTATATTCTACTGGCTAATGCAATGTTTTCTACCAAATTTTTAAACAATATTTAAAATTTTAATTAAAATTAATGGCCATTACCTCATCAGGACAGTGGGTGCAATAGGAATACACTTTTGTTTTTGTTTTTTATGAATTTTAATCACCTTTTTACCCTCATGGTTTCACATTTAATGCAGACGTAATTTCAGTTGCACAGAAGAGGAAACCTCCCTCCATCTTTTCAATTCCTATTTCAGTTCAAACCTAATGGCTTCCCTGTTTTGGACAAGGCTACATGCCTCTCAGATCAAAAGTGTCCAGCCAAATTTTCAGAGGGACCAGCAATAGTAACCTTTTAGAGAACATAAGATGAAAATATCTGAAAAGGTCCATTAGCCTTTTAAATATTCAGTTCAATTTTATTGAAATGTGTTAATTTGTATTATTGTAGATCTGCACTTTCACAGGCTTTTATGTTCCTATTGATACAATGATTGATAAGTAAATGTGCCCCAAATACATGCTATTGATTTACGCGGAAATTAACATGTTTGTCCACCCAAACAAACTAGAGCAATGTTTTGAAATTGCAACAGTGTCTAGACCCTTCAGAATTAGATTTATGTTTAAAAATGACACTCTTCACCTTAAAGGCTGTATCATTTTGCCTCTATTTTTGGTGGATGAGCTCTACTAAAGATGTTTGCGGGAAGCTGACGGCTCTATGCTTGTGTTGTGGTTGTCTGGTTTGTTTATGACTGGGAGTCTTTCAGAGAGCCAGAGGTTTACTGCCTATCCCATCATCCTAGCCATTCAATTGGCAATAATGCTAACATCCCTCATGCAATGCTAGATCTCTGTGGTTGTGTGTGTGTGTGTGTGAGAGAGAAAGAGAGAGGAAGAGAAACCGACTAAGTGGGATACAGTTCTATTAAGCCAAAATGTAACCTCTCAAAATACCTATGAAACATTATAGGTAAGTTTTATTAAAGATTCCTTTTTTTTTTTTTTTTTGCTGTAATGTGTAGACCTAAGCTATGTGCTTGAATTATGAATTGGTGTTTGAATCATGACTGTTTTCTTTTAAAGGCTATTTACACATTTGTTGTGAAAGCAGTTGCCAAGGGGAGTCACAATGCCACAGTGTCCCCGATGTGCTCATAGACTGAACAAGTGACAGCACTGGTGCACCCATGAAGCCACCAGGCCCTCAGGTGCCCCCACCCCGCCGTCACAAGCCCGGACATGTCAGGACCTGGTTTTAAAAATAACTCCTGCTTGTTAATCAAGCAAACTCGCCCCCAACCACTACGCCAAAAACACGCACCGTCCTCCCTTGCTGATAATTATGTCAACCTGCTCATCACACACCTTCATTTACCTGTTTTTTTTAATGTTAGCATGTCATACAGGTTGGCAGACAGATGATTTCTGTGTTTAGCCAGATAGACTTTGAAAGGCACAGCAGTAAAGGAGGTGGACTTGCTAATAAACGACTGCAAGTTGAATTTGAAATGCAACAAGGAACTTCTTGGCCACGCGCAGCTTGCTTGGAGATGCATCTTCATTGTTTGCCAATCTCTTAATTGGTTATTGGCCTTATAGCTCCATTGAGGGGAAACTCACTAATTTGGAGTGAGAGGCAGTGGGTGGTAATTGCAGTCACTGTAGCCATAGATGTGTCATTTTGAGGTGTCCAACGCACCTGAGCTGCCTGTTTTGTTCCCCGCCCTTCTCTTTTAGGAAGGGAGCATCGGTCTACAACTTCCCAGTCCTAAAAACCCATCATATGGTATCGATTCCAAGTGAAGTGGGAATGCCTGCATATTTTAGGCTGTGGTTGGGATAATGAGCTCGGCCCTTTATTCCCATTGCCCGTTGCTCCTGGTGATGGAATTAGCTTGAAGCAAGCAGAGCGGAAATCACTCTCGGCTTTATGAATGACATCCCAGAGGTGGGAACGGATTAGTCTTCTCCCTCTCTCCCTCGGTCTGTGTGTCTGTCTCTCTCTCTCACTGCCTCTACAGCACCAGGTGGCTTTTTTTCCGGGCACAAAGGTGTTTCGCTTAATCCCATTACGCTAGTGCTAAATCTCACCAACATCAAAATTACCCCCACCACCACTAACCCTCACATCTCTTTGCTTCTCCCACCCCCAGTTCCCTTGCCGTCCGCTCCCTTTCCGAGTGATTGGAAAGGTGGCTTCACCTGAAAGGAGGGAGAGATCTGCAGGCAGCTGCTGTTTTAGCAGTCGTCGTTACCGTTGCTGACTCACAGCGATTGCCAATCCTGATCCAATTTCGCCATGCTGGTGGCCCCTTATTCCCTTGTCCAATAATGTGTCTGCTGGAAAAAATCCCACTGCTCCAAATCAAGTCTAATCCTAGCTGGAGACCTCATGTCAATCTTGTTCTCCAAAAGGGAAAAAAACAAGACAAACCCATACATCTGGTCCCGCCCCAGATCTCTCGTTCTCTCCTTTTCTTTGGCCTCTAGGGCTGGCTTTTAAGTCCCCCATCTTCTCCAAAGAATAGAGTAGGGATCACGCAACATGACCTACCAGAACCTTGATATCACAATATTGCCACCCTTGGGCATTGGGACATAGGTGCGGATTAAGACTTTGCATAATAAGATTACACGCTGACTGAATGATATCAAGGGACGATCCATATGTAGCAAGCTGGCTCTCTGTCGCCGGCTCATTGGCGGGTGGTACAGCTTGTGGAGAGAGGTGCCTGGGAGAGCCGCTGGGAATCAAATGGGATTCAGATTGTAAATGAGTTGGCCATTTGCAGTCATAGCTATCAGCGACCGGATCTCTCCTAGTTCCACATTTAAATGTGAGAGGTTAGATCAGCTGTCCTATGTGTGATTACCACAATGACCCGCAATGATGCTGAAGTCTGCTGGGACTTTCTACACTGATTTGTATCTTCTGATCGCAGATGTCTGACAAAGACCACTTGCTGGGCGAGTCTTCCCATTCTCAGTGAGCAGTCAAAGCAAGTGAGATGTTCTGATTCTATGACTTGCTTATGTCTGTCAAATTCACTTCTTAACTTCTTACTTTTGACTTCTTATTCCTTATCGAAAAAAAGTCCAAATTGGTCAAGAAAGCTGGTAGAAGCTTCTTTTGTCCACAGAATACCTTGGATGCCATAATTCAACAGTGACGGCCCCTGCTGAGAAACCCTTCTATCCCAGGAGCTGCTTTTTTCTCAAGAATCTCACCATTCATGGCTCCCCATTCCCGCATCTTCAAAGCAGCATTCCGAGAAAATCCCTCACATAAAAAGATACCTCTCCTCATGAGCTGATGATCCAGGGGTGTCGAGCAGTAGTTCCTGTCCCACTGTGTGCTGTGGGAAATGGATGTGTCTGTCGGCTGGATGAGATCAATAAGCACAAGGCCACAACATCGACCCGCTGCTCTCCTAAATGACTCCATGAGATCTTGTCCGCTGTGCTGGGCAGTCAGGCACTGTGGGGAACTTAGAGAAACTGGAAATACTTCAAGCCAGGGGGTCCCAAACAGAAAAAAACACACCTGCTAGTATTAAACAATACTTTCCACTAGTGGTGTCAAAATTAGCGCGTTAACGCATGCGATTAATTTTTTCAGTTTAACGCGTTAAAAATATTTAACGCAATTAACGCAGGGCCGGGGGTAGGGTTGGCCATCCCACTCACAACTGCTGTTTCTGTCATTTTTTCTCTTCAGAAGAAGCGCATTTTTCAGTCGCATAAGGTTTTACGATCAAATCAAACGGGAGACGTTTCAGACGCGCGCTCCACTTCACTTCAGCGGCAGGCGCGAGACAAACGAGCACGGAAACTGTACTGTGCTCGGAGCGCGCGCTCTTCAACTGCACGCACAAAGGTGCCGGCGCGCGCTGTAGCCTGTATCCTTTCATATCAAAGCGCGAAATAAACTACGTGCATGCAATGACGCAGTCAGTTAAGTCATGAAGTTACCCAAAAGGCGATTAAAGCTTCCTTAAAACTGTGCGTGCATGTAATATATTTTATACAAGTCACATTTAAGGACATGTCTCTGAAATGGTTTTCAAAACTGTCCTGGAGCAGCCCAGCACTGTCTCCCTCATCTAACACACCCGATTTAACTCGTCAGCTCATTAATAGACTTTAAGACCTGAAGTGGGTCAGAAAAGGTAAAAGGGTTGAGAGAAAATACGATGCGTGTCAGAATCGTGTCATGTTCAGCGGCAGCTCTTAAAGAAATAACAGCCAAAATAACCTAATAACCAGCTGCTGTGAGGTCTATTAATCAAAGGACAAAGAAAAAAAGAGGAAAAAATAACTTTTTATAGATTTAAGGATTCATCTATATTTAATTAAAAATTTAGTGTTTGATAACTTCAATTTCTGCATTTCTGCTGAAGGGCACAGGTAAATATGGCATTTATTATAATGGGTTTATCTGAAGATTGTTTTAAGTTCACTTAAATTAGAAGTTATTTTTTTTAAGTCTAATAAATGTTAAAATTGATAGCGCTCAATCATACTGTAATGTTGAATGGCTATAGTCAATGCTTAAATATGGGGAGGGGGGGGGGGCAATTTTATAGAGAAATCAGTAGTATTGGGATCATTGATACTGACCTTCAGTCATAAAAAAGATGCCATTAAACAAATATTTAAAAATATACTGTCTTTGTTGTTTGTACATTAAATTGAAGATTGAATGTGAAATTATTGCTATATAAAAGCATATTTAAAAACTTTAATGTTAGGTGGGATTAATCGCGATTAATTTCAGAAAAATGTGCGATTAATTAATTTTTTTTAATCTATTGATAACACTACTTTCCACACAATGTAGCAAATACAGACCACACTATGAATGAGGCCAACTGCGTTGTCAGGTTGTGTCAAAATGCTGGGCAAAAAGGAAACTATAGAATGAAGTTAACTAAATGCCAACAGAGGTTCAAGGTAGTTTAAATAGGCTAAATATAAAACAGCATCTAGTGTACAGAGTTACTTTCGTATTGGTCATTGATAGGAATACATGATATATTGGTAATATTGGTTATCAGTAGAGATACAAATAATTAAAATTAAAATCCATTTTTCATACTGTACATTTTCATAATGTTGTGATGCCTAAATTTACTTATAGCATTTAAAGCAATGCTTTTTAGTTTTTTTTTTTTTTTTTTTTTTTTCCCAACATAATATAGATGTTGGCCGTTTATACATTATCGACCATAATATGATACTTATTAGCATAAGCCAGAATTTAACATTTTAAAATTTAAAATGGATCCATCCTCAGTCATTAGTCAACTGTAAGAACCATTCCACCATTGGACCAATCTTCTCGCACCGTTGAATTTTGTCATTTTGTTCCAATATGGTCCCAGTGGTGGAATTTCTATATATTACTGCATTGCAGTCATTTTGTACTCAATATTCGTCCTTCAAAACAGAGCCTCCTTAGGCTGCTTAATGAAAACATATCCGTTATCAGTGTTAATAACAGCACCCCCAGTCATAATTGTAGCATATGATCACAGAATATGTGACACCTGCCTGTCCAGTATCAAAGCTGCCTACCGCTTATGCAAATACAGCAAGATATTTCTGTAGATCAATCTATGAGGCCCCACCAGTCAGACTTCCCAGGAGGTTTGTGTGACTGATAGCAATCACTGCCACACAAGCATACGACATTACAGACTCAAATTAGCAAAACGCAGGAGAGAGCAAGGGGATTAGAGAGATCCGCAGTCCCACCGGCCCAACTTACAAATTAGATATGATAATCAAACAACACGATCACAATTGGATTTGATGACAGGGGTTTAGCGAAATTTAACTTGTTACCCATGGTTGCACGCTTTAATTTGGAATTTTTTTTTTATTGATGGTGGTGATTATGGCTTCTTTGTTTGTCTTTTTGTATTACTAAATTCAAGTTGAAAACGCTTACAATGTCTTCTGGCTGCTTGACTTTAGAAGCGGCAACGATTTTGCATTACTGTATCCATATTTTTAACTGTCGATTCTGTCATTTTTATGCATATAAGCATTTTTTTACCAAGTGTTGTTAATTCTCTTGCAAAAAATGTCTCTTGCTGTGAAACCACATATTTAAAAAGATGACTTTTTCAGTAACTACTGTCAGTTTGATTAGTTCAGACTAATTTAAACTTTTATCTTTCTTCAGTTTGTGTGTCTTTTTGAATTGTTCATTAAAAGGTCCAATTATGAATTACTTCATGAATGAGACTACGCTAGCTGGGCTGTTTGTTTTTTAGAAGCATTGACAATAGTGAAAGATTGGTCTTGGGATTTTATGAATTGATATGGAGAGCATTAAGATTTTTACTCAGCCCTAATTCTAAAGACATTTGATAATCTCTGGAATATGAAATGTTAGTGGAAACAAAAGCAATCTTTTGTCTTTCTAATTTAACCCATTTCCTTCCCTCAATTTTTATTTCTCAATCCTCAGGCCTGTAAGTTAACCCCATTCAACAACTACTAGGGCTTTCCAATTGCATAAAAACAGCTGGCATTCAAATTGGATTCCCAGTCTAATTTCCTCTAAGGTAACACTCATGTCTGTCCCATCTGTCAACAGGTGAGAACCAGAGCTGAAGGGCGAATGCTCTGGTGGCTGCCTGCACAAACAGCCTAATTCAATAAGGTGATGTCAGTGTCAGCCAATGCTTATCTACTGAATTCACACAAGGTGTCTGGGAGTTTGAACAGTGCTGGTCTGAGCAAGATGGGAAGCTGACACCTGCCTTTCCAATCCCTTAAGACAACAGTAAGTACCTCACCTGCTATAGTCGTCACCTGACAAAAATTGAATCGCATCCTAAATAAATAACCCGATTTTATTACAGCATCAATTCTATGAATAGCTATAATAAAATTAATCAGTCAAACTTTACTTGCACTGATTCTTGAGTTGTAAAACCAACAGATTGCAGCATTCATGACTCGCAACTTCTCAGCTCCTTTTTGTCAAAGCATTCTGGAGTTTATTCCCGGTTAAGAGCAATGAGAGAGAGTTGAGCGAAAGCCTCTCGTCAAAAGAAAAGGCCCGAAACAATTGTTTTGATGACTGATCTGTGGCCCAGACTGTCATCATTACCCCCCATGAGAGGGACTCCCACCCCCTAAAACAATCCACTCTGGGCTAATGGCTCCTACGCATTTCATTTGTAAGACACTATAGAAACTCTGCTACAATAGGCTCCATCTTGAGAGTGCCCATCTGGGTGCCTCTTAGATCCTTTGAACAGCACGGAGGGTCGCTGACCTAGAAAGCCATCAATAAAAGACAATCCTTGGGAGGACAAATTGAAGAG